>RJVU01060737.1:331088-360660 GCA_003731715.1 Anabarilius grahami
CCCCCCCCCCCCCTTTTTCTTTTTAGAATAATATATCAAACTTTTTCATACAGAAAAAAATATTTTTTTATTTTTCTTGTCAAAATATCTTTTGTGATATTGATATATTGATAAATATATGTTGTACATAGCGTGCCTCGATGAAATATATTTTGAAATTAAAAACATAGATTTAAAGCTGTTGTCCATAACTTTTTTGAGTTAAAAATTATCCAAAATCAATTTTTCGGCATGTACAGTGCTCAGCGTAAATGAGTACACCCCCTTTGAAAAGTAACATTTTAAACAATATCTCAATGAACACAAAAACAATTTCCAAAATGTTGACAAAATGTTTAATATAACATCTGTTTAACTTATAACATGAAAGTAAGGTTAATAATATAACTTAGATTACACATTTTTCAGTTTTACTCTTAATTAGGGTGATGCAAAAATGAGTACTCCCCATAACAAAAAACTACTACATCTAGTACTTTGTATGGCCTCCATGATTTTTAATGACAACACCAAGTCTTCTAGGCATGGAATGAACAAGTTGGCGACATTTTGCAACATCTATCTTTTTCCATTCTTCAAGAATGACCTCTTTTAGAGACTGGATGCTGGATGGAGAGTGATGCTCAACTTGTCTCTTCAGAATTCCCCATAGGTGTTCGATTGGGTTCAGATCAGGAGCCACTGAATCACTTTCACCCCGTTCTTCTTCAGAAATCCAACAGTGGCCTTAGATGTGTGTTTAGGATCATTGTCATGTTGGAAAAGTGCACGACGACCAAGGGCACAGAGTGATGGTAGCATCTTCTCTTTCAGTATAGCAGTACATCTGTGAATTCATGATGCCATCAATGAAATGCAGCTCCCAGACACAAGCAGCACTCATGAAGCCCACATAAGGACACTGCCACCACCATGTTTCACTGTAGGCACCATGCTTTTTTTTTTGTATTCCTTACCTTTGCGACGCCATACAGTTTTGAAGCCATCAGTTCCAAAAACATTTATCTTGGTCTCATCACTCCAGAGTATAGAGTCCCAGTAGTCTTCATCTTTGTCAGCATGGGCCCTGGCAAACTCTAGCTCTGCCTGAGCTTTAGGAGAGGCTTCTTTCGTGGACGGCACCCATGCATGCCATTCCTCTGCGTACGCCGTATTGTGTCACGGGAAATAGTTACCCCAGTTTGGCTTTCTACTTCTTTAGATAACTGCAGTGAACTTGCATGCCGATTTTCTTCAACCCTTCTCATCAGAAGACGCTCCTGTCGAGGTTTTAACTTCCGTGGATGACCTGGACGTCTCTGTGAGATGGTTGAAGTTCCATCTTTTTTAAATTTTCGTAGCATTTTTGCTACAGAATTCTGACTGACAAGTAAAGCTTTGCTGATCTTCTTGTAGCCTTCACCTTTCTGGTGTAAAGAAATTATTTTCTTTCTCAGGTCTTGTGACATTTCTCTTCCATGTGGTGCCATTGCTGACAGCATGAAATGGGAAGGGGTTTTAACACCCTTTTATAGTCAACTGTCTGCTGGACACCTGCGTAATGAATAATTAGACTCACATGTGGTTGAATTCTTGTTAAATTAGACATTTGTAGTCTAAAATTTAGCTTTGCTTCAGAGATTTTCAGTGGGGTGTACTCAATTTTTGCATCACCCTAATTAGAGTAAAACTGGAAAATGTTATATTATTAACCTTACTTTCATGTTATAAGTTAAACAGATGTTATATAAAACTTAGTCTTGTCAACATTTTGGAAATTGTTTTGTGTTCATTGAGATATTGTTTAAAATGTTAATTTTTAAAGGGGGTGTACTCATTTATGCTGAGCACTATACATAACCATCCAGTGTTCAAAACTATCTCCTTCCCTTAGCCCGATTCACAACGGTACGCTTGTAATAATGTTTTATAATTTGGGTGGTACTGGTGGGTTTTTGCGGGAAATTCGATCATGTAGCCGTTTTACTCTGCATCATTGCATCACGTCTGTAAACAAGTCCCAGCTGGTAGGCTATATCGCATGTGAGATGGATCATTTATAGCCTTTTCTCACAGCAGCTGCAATAATTAAACTTCTCATTTTGATGGTGGATTGTATGGTATGACAAATTAATGTTAGAGATTAGATCTATAGGTAACGCTAATACACACTAAATACACATAGTCACGCAATGCTGATGTTGTTAACATTAACAGTTTGAGAACAAAGTATAACAATAATAATAATTTGCACAGTTTGACGTGATCCAAGCTAAGCGATTGTTAGATTTAATCACCTTTGGCAGCGCGATTTACTGTAATGCTTTTTTCCCTCAGTTAGTCAGAACAAAAGTGGCAGACATGTTACTTACTTGTTCAGATGACATTTTCCATTGAAAATTCTTATTTTGGTCATACTTCCAAGACTACAATCTGTGATTCCAAAGCACAGTATCCACACCGGTGTAGTGATTGACAGCAAACATTAGATTCATCCGAGCTGAGGAGACCCGCCGAGGCACAATGCACGTAAAGATGATAATTTCACAAACAACTGCAATTGCAGCTTTCAAACAGAGATGGCGACAAATAGGCAAAACTACGGACTGCAGCTTTAAATGTAAATATATATTAAAATGGTAATATTTTATAATAAGGTTCCATTTTTTGTATCATTAGTTAACTACTTTTGTAGAACTATAAAACTATAACTATAAACTATAAAAGAAAAAAATACTTTTAAAAGCATTTATTAAACTCATTTAATGTTAGGCCTAATAAACATTTACTAATACATTATTAAAATCAAAAGTTGTATCTGTTAAAGCGGACCTATTTTACAAGATGTAATTTAAGTCTCAGGTGTTCCCAGAATGTGTCTGAAGTTTTAGCTCAAAATACCTCACAGATTTAATGTACCATGTTGTAAATACCCTATTTTGAGTGCTAGAAAATAGTGTCTTTTAATGGAAATAGCTGCTGCTTCCCGCCCCCTTACCAGAATAGCGCTTTCTTTATCTGCTTGGTTTTGATTATCATCTATATCGTGATCATGCTCAGGGACATTGCAGTTCTTCTTTATCATGAATGTTTATTATCTGCATGCGTTTTAAAACTATATCAGTTTAAATTTCAGATTTTTTGTTTTCTGAGTGCACACATCTGAAGCACACGCACAGAAAGCTAGCTGTCAGATGGCACGTCTCACTAACTTCTCTTTCATGTTTTACTGTGCTTGTCAAATACACACAAGGTTGACAAAAACAGACAAAGGTTACATAAACACAGTTGGTTATGTCTGTGAACGTAAACAGCAGGGACAGCAATCGCATGTGTAGATCTGTGGCACATTCCCTTCAAAAATAAAACTGATCCACTGTGTCTTCACCGGCTCAGATGTCGGGAGTAAATGAAGACTGTTATGTTCACTCTTACATCCAACAGCAAAACACCTCAATTGCTTACCAGACATTCTTGTCGCTACAATTGCTCTGATGTCAAGACACTGGCGGACTGTGTATAACTTGCGCAGGGCAGGGTCTATGCTAATACGACAGTGTCCATCAACAGTCATGGGTGGGGCCTGTACAAAGTGACGTTACTCTGTACATAATCTGTGAACGGCTTGTTCTGAGACACTGCTTTTGATTTATGGGGATTTAAAAAGGAGTGGTTGGATTTTTATCATTATAGGGTGGTTGTGTACCAAACATCATGTAAAAGTGAATTTTGCTTAATAGGTCCCCTTAATTAATAGTAAATGGACCTGTGCTAACATGAACTAACGTTAACAAAGATTAATGTAGCATATGTATTGCTCTTAGTGTAACGACTGAGACAAATCAGACACAATTATTTGTCATATTGAACAAATAATCTTTAAACTCACTCATCCTCATCCTTGGACACGATCAGATAAGACTTTTATGATCCGAAACAATGCAGCTATGCACATCTCTGCATCCAAAAGTCATTTTGAGTCAGGCCCATAGAAAAGGCACACAAAGCCTGAAAACAGACTTTCCTGCCTTAATTTATAGACAGACTGTTCTATAAATGAACATGCATATCCCCATGAAATGGTATCCATTATTACTGTTTGTTGTATTGTACTCAGTATTGTATTCACATGTTTTATGATACATGTAATGTAACTTCAATTTTGCCATGTTTAGTGTCTATGGGTTCCTATCGAGAATATTTAAATGTTTGTGTATACAATATGTCAATACCTGTGCAACACATCAGTATTACAAGAATCTTTAATAGTTCTTCTTCAACAACTCAGCCAGTTTCCTCGTTCTCCTTGCCAGACGCCTTCCCAGCACTGAATTCCCGATAACTCTCCTCGGCGCTCCCGCGGCCGCAGCGCATCTAGCGGATCCGAAGACAACATCAGGAATGGGACCATGGCTCACCTTCAATGCACTTTAAAAGCACGTTATCTACTTCAATCGTTCAGATAACAAGCTTATTCCAAATATATGAAGAATCCAGCCAGTGTTCGAACTATACAGTGGACTTTGGGGGAGCCCACTTGATTTTTTTTAATATTTTGCGCGTGCCTCAAAAGAAGACTTACAATGAGTTACAAAGATACATAACAGCTACGACTGTGTACACTACTTGCTTTATGCAAAGTTACTTGTCAGGCTACAGAAGAATACCAAAATTCCTCTGTTCAATTAGGTCTAATACATCGAGAATCACGCAGAGCTATAACAACCCAGCCACAACACATAATTGTGAATAACATGCTTTACCTTAACACAGGCCTGGGGTCAGCTTCCTTTGCTGTTCGAGTTAACATGTATTAAACATGAGTGGAATTTGCACCCAGCGCCCCCACACCTCCATAAGTATTGCATCACTGCAGCTCCCCTTAGAAGCTCAGATTCCTATAGAGATGCGCACTTAGGACTGTGCATGAGCAATAGCTTGATCCAGCTTGGTAAAAAGAAAAGAAAAGAAATTTAATCAAAAGCTTGGCAAACAGCTTTGGAGAATTTGATGTTTCTCCATTCAAAGAGATAGAAGCTACTCTTGCATGCCCGAGAGGCGTTTCAAAGATGGCAACCGAGTTAAATGACTTGTCTTAAAAGGGGCTTGTACAGCGCTCTCTAGAGGCTTCAGCGGTTATTAAGGTGACTGCCGGTTTGCCTCAGAACGTCCCCGGAGTCCAGTTCTCTCATGGTCAGGC
Organism: Anabarilius grahami; assembly: GCA_003731715.1. NCBI lineage: Eukaryota > Metazoa > Chordata > Actinopteri > Cypriniformes > Xenocyprididae > Anabarilius > Anabarilius grahami. Next base: position 336,268 of record RJVU01060737.1, read on the forward strand.
GTGTTCTCTTCAGCATTTAACGAAGTAAACTGCATAATCATAGTCACCATCTTTTGGGGGCTTGAATGGTCTAGGAAATCAAAACTCTACCACTCAGACAACATAGCAGTAGAAGAAATCATAAACAAAGGCAGATCACGTTCTGCAGATAAACATGCAATTCTTGTGCAGGCTCACTCTAATTTCCGCTCAACACCAGTTTCTCCTCTGAGCTGCTCACATACCTCACCTCACCTCACACACCTCAATCTAACCCAGCAGATTAGAAATCTCAACGGTCCACAAGAATCCTTCCTTAACTGCCTTGCCTCAAGCTTTTTCTCGGCTTACTTAAAGGTGGTACAGAGGATGTTTTGTTTTATACATTTTTGCAATATTACTTGAAACTGTCTTTACTAACTGATAAAAGACTATTTATTAGGTGCACTGAAAGGAATGTTATTAATATACATCATCTGTGCACGAGGTAGGGCCTTAAAAACATCAGCCAATCGTTTACGTGATCATCACGTAAACAATTGGCCCTCTGGCTTGTCAATCACTGCCATGACGTTCCTTGTGAGAGACGCGCGGCTGCGCGCTCCAGTAACTTTCCACACTCCACAGGCGCCGCATGCAATGTTTTTATTATTGTGAGTCGTCTGAGGAATTGCGCTAGATTTTGTTACCGCCCTCCCACCCTCCCAGGGGTACACGGTCGTTTTGACCGTTGTGGACAGAATCTCGAAGGCGACTCATTTCATCCCCTTAACCAAATTACCTTCAGCTAAGGAGACAGCGGTAACTGTCGTGGACCACATCTTTCGGTTACATGGCCTCCCGGTAGATGTGGTGTCCGATAGGGGTCCCCAATTTGTGTCCAAATTTTGGCAAGAGTTTTGTAGATTGCTGGGGGCGACTGTCAGTCTTTCTTCTGGGTTCCATCCCCAGAATAATGGACAAACCAAGAGAGCCAACCAGGATTTGGAGAGAATGTTGCGATGTTTGGCTTCCAAGAATCCTTCCTCCTGGAGCCGACAACTCTCTATGATTGAGTACACACATAATTCGTTACCAGTGTCTTCCACGGGCCTCTCTCCATTTGAATGTAGCGTAGGTTACCAGCCACCTGTTTTTCCCAGTCTGGAGTCCGAGGTCGCGGTCCCCTCCGCTCACGCCTTTGTCCAGAGGTGCCACCGCACTTGGAGTAGAGCCCGTGAGACTCTGCTGCAAGTGAGGGCGCGCACCAAGGCTAAGACTGATCGCCACCGGTCAAAGCCTCCCGTATACGTCGTGGGTCAAAAAGTGTGGCTTTCTACTAAGAATATTCCGCTCCGCTCTGTTTCTAATAAGTTAGCTCCCAAATTCATCGGCCCGTTCCCTGTCACCAAGATCATTAGTCCGGTGGCAGTCCGACTCAAATTACCTCCAGCATACAGGAGAATTAATTTCGCCTTTCATGTCTCCAAAATTAAACCCGTTTTTCATTCCCATCTTAATCCGCCTACCCCGGTTCCCCCACCGCCGCGACTCGTAGATGGGGAGCCTACGTATTCGGTCAACCGTATTCTGGACTCTAGGCGGAGGGGACGTGGATTCCAGTACTTGGTGGACTGGGAAGGTTACGGTCCGGAGGAGAGAAGTTGGGTTCCTGCTAGGGACATTCTGGATCACTCCCTTATCGATGATTACAATTGACAGGTGAGGGGTCCTGGGAACGCCATGAGGCATTCCTAGGAGGGAGGGTACTGTCACGGTTCATGAATCCGCTGTCTCATTCTGGTGTCTGTGTGTTTGTGTGGGTGTGTCATCTGATTGGTTCGTGTGGGCGTCGCCGCTGATTGTTTGATCAGCGGCAGCTGTGCGCAATTCCATCTGCCTATTTAACGCCTTGTCTTTCGTCTCATGTTTGTCAGATCGTTGTTTGGAGTCCTGGTGTTAGTGTCCTGTGCTTTCTCGTGTGTGTTTGTTCCCTGGATTGGATTTCTCGTCGTTGTTTCCTGTTTCCTGTTCCTCGTTGGTTTTCACTTTGAATTTCACCCACGGATACGGACTCACTCTGCCCATCGAAGTCCCTGCGTCACCAGTCCCCTGCTGTGTTTTATGTGACTGACCTACATTGTGTGTGTGAAGCTCTAATAAAAGAGATTAACTTGCATCTGCATCCGTCCTTCTTACCGTGACAGCGCGGCTTTAAGTCGCGCACACACTTAACGATTACACTCAAGCTATTTAGAATTAAAGTTCTCGCTTGTCTTTTTTAGGCTTCCTACGATGTTCAGAATTTGGCCTACCTCATCCACATTCAATCAGTCTATCCATCTCTTCATCTCTGACATTTCTATCCACTTTCAAGACACTCTCATATTCACTCTTCGGAGAAGCAAACAGAACAATTAGGAGCATCATACCCTATTTATGTCTTCCATTTAATCTCCTTTCTCAGCCCATTCTAACCTTATTCTGAATATGTTTACTTGAGTTGCTTGAGTATCTCCCAAAGATCTGCTCTTTCTTACTGAAACCGGAAAACTGGCCACAAGATTCTGGTTTAACAAGCGATTCTATTACATCCTCCATATCACCGGAATATCTCCAGAACGCCACTCAGTACATTACTTCCACACTGGAGCAGCAACCTCAGCAGCAAGACGAGATATCTCAGACGAGACAATCTGAATCTTCACAAGCTTATCGCTCTTACATCCGTAACAATATCAATGACCCTGTCAAGCCAAGCCTACCTTAGCTCTTGCCAATCTTTGGGGGTCCTAATCACTCGGCCTACATCTAACTGAGATGATGCCCCCACTCTGAGTCTCCCGGCCACCAACACTAGACGCCCGGATCAACCTGATTACCATCCCCTTCCTCTTATCCTCTACCTATTCATCCCTAACTGATTACCATCCCTTTCCCCTTCCTCTTCATCCTCTCCCCATTCATCTCTAACTTTCTTTAATAAATAATTCTCCTACATTTATGGTTGTGGCGTGGTCCTTGCTCGTGAACTAACATTAACTAACTGAATCTTATTGAAAAGTGTTACTAATATGTAGTTTTTTCCATTTAGGTTAAAAAAGTAGTCTGACAGGCTCTGACAGACAGACTCAGATTTCATTTACATCAAAATAAATATGGCACCTACAATTGTCACATTTGGTTTGGGGTTTTGTATCATGTATAGGTTTTCATATCTTTTATTTTATATCGTCACAGTTGTAGTGATATTAGCTCAAAGGGGAAATATTAATAATTATTCATAACTCACTGTGATTGTTAATTATGAATAATTATGAATATTTGAATCAGTTAATCAGATTAACTTGAAGTAGCTACATTAAAATTATGATCAATAACTGATCGTAATTTTAATGTATTGATTTTAAGGTATTGATTATTAGTTAATTCTAAGAGAATTATATTTTTCATGTCCACAGAAAAATAATTATTTCTCAGTATTTACAGTGCTTTGTAATAAGCATTTACAGAGCTGGTAATCAGATCTGATCATTTAAGAGGCAATCCATTGCAGACAGAGCATCAGAACCAAATATGTATTGTGCACAAGTTTATTAACTAAATCACGAACACATAGCTAACTAACAAACACAAACATACATACACGCAAGTCACACATAAACGGGTAAAATGATAAATGATAGAGTGAAACCAGAAGTGGGAAACAGTAGGAGCTATGAAGAAACCAAAAACCAGGAGAGAATCATCAGTATTTATCATAAAACTCCTTTTTTAACGAAGGAGGTTCATAATTTTAACTAACTATCAGTAATTTAATATATCGTACATGTACATGTCTTCTGTGTTGAATGAAGAAGCAATAACAAACTTGCATGGTTAGTTTGAATCTTAGTGGGGAAAGAAGTCTTTTTCTCTCTCATTGATGAGCACATGGCTAGGTCGCAGGCCTTGCAGGCCCACAGGCCTTGGCCTGAAGAGGCTTGCAGCAAAGGGGGTCTCTTCAGTTGTCCAAAGAAGCAAGAGAGAGAGGGAGGTGCATTGTGCACTGGCTTTTAACCTCTGGTTAAAGTCACACCTCTTAGGGTTGACCTGACCAATGAGAAGGTTGAATTTCCGGCCGACAACATCCCTCCTGTTGGGGCTTTTACGACCGAGCATGATTTAACTGGCTGGGTTGTTGAAGAAGAACTATTAAAGATTCTTGTAATACTGATGTGTTGCACAGGTATCAACATATCGTATACACAAACATTTAAATCTTCTCGATACGAACCCATAGACACTAAACATGGCATAATTGAAGTTACATTACATGTATCTTAAAACGTGAACAATACTGAGTGCAATACAACAAACAGTAATAATGGATGCCATGTCCTATGGATATGCAAGTTCATTTAGATGCATGTTCATTTATAGAACAGCCTGTCTATAAATGAATGCAGGAAAGTCTGTTTTGAGGGTTTTCTATGTGTCTCTTTGTCTCTGCTTTTCCATGTGGCACACACATACTTTGGGGCAATAAAACTCAGGCTGGTCTTCTCGGGGGATGGGGACAGACCCCAGAGTAAGTTTTAAACAGTTGTTTGTTAAATATAACAAATAATTGTGTCTGATTTGTCTCAGTCGTTACACAGTTATGTTCCTGGTTTTGTCATGTAAAGGTGCATTCACGCCATATCGTAATTACTGTAACTACAAGATTCTGGCTCATTCAAAGCGTTCACGTCCTCGTAGAGCCCGTAATTACAGTTTGTAAGCTGGAAGTTTTCTGAAAGATCCCACGTGTACCACGTGGCAGCTGTAGATTAATTCAGGCATTGATAGTGGTGCTATAGAAATGCATAATTCCCAGTCAGAAAACGTGAACAGCTCCGAACACAAAGTCACGTGTTGTCATCTCAAGATTCCGGTAAATACAAGGTGGCGTGAATGCAGCATAATTCCCTGATCCTGTCATGTGACCCTTTTGCTCTATGTGTCTTGTTTTCATTGATTCCTTTGTTTCATGTGTAATGTTCTTATTGGTTCATTGTGTTGATTACATTCAGGTGTGACTTGTTATTGCATTAGACCTTTTTGTGTATATAGCCCTCAGGTTTCTGTTTTCTCTTGTCTATCTTTGTTAAATGCAACCTGCTGTTGCTGAGTTTCTTTGTTTCATGGTTTATGGTCAAGTCGTTTTCTGGTTCTGTTTAATTGTATCACGTTTATTTAAAAAAAACTGCACATGGGTTCAGCTCTGCTCACCCTTAGTGAACTAAACGTTACAAGACTAAAGGTCCCTTTTAATCATCAACAAAGCTGTATACACTGCCATACTCTTTCAATATTCGATTTGATTATACAAACCCGATTCCAAAAAAGTTGGGACACTGTACAAATTGTGAATAAAAACAGAATGCAATGATGTGGAAGTTTCAAATTTCAATATTTTATTCAGAATACAACATAGATTAAACATTTGATATGTCATCTGAGAAAATGTATCATTTTAAGGGAAAAATAAGTTGATATTAAATTTCATGGCATCAACACATCTCAAAAAAGTTGGGACATGGCCATGTTTACCCTCTTCTTTTTATAACAGTCTGCAAATGTCTGGGGACTGAGGAGACAAGTTGCTCAAGTTTAGGAATAGGAATGAATCTGCATTGTAAAAAGCGCTATATAAATAAAGGTGACTTGACTTGACTTGAATGTTGTCCCATTCTTATCTAGTACAGGCTTCTAGTTGGTCAACTGTCTTAGGTCTTCTTTGTTGCATCTTCCTCTTTATGATGCGCCAAATGTTTTCTATGGGTGAAAGATCTGGACTGCAGGCTGGCCATTTCAGTACCCGGATCCTTCTTCTACGCAGCCATGATGTTGTAATTGATGCAGTATGTGGTCTGGCATTGTCATGTTGGAAAATGCAAGGTCTTCCCTGAAAGAGACGACGTCTGGATGGGAGCATATGTTGTTCTAGAACTTGGATATACCTTTCAGCATTGATGGTGCCTTTCCAGATGTGTAAGCTGCCCATGCCACACGCACTCATGCAACCCCATACCATCAGAGATGCAGGCTTCTGAACTGAGCGCTGATAACAACTTGGGTTGTCCTTGTCCTCTTTAGTCCGGATGACATGGCGTCCCAGTTTTCCAAAAAGAACTTCAAATTTTGATTCGTCTGACCACAGAACAGTTTTCCACTTTGCCACAGTCCATTTTAAATGAGCCTTGGCCCAGAGAAAACGCCTGCGCTTCTGGATCATGTTTAGATATGGCTTCTTTTTTGACCTATAGAGTTTTAGCCGGCAACGGCGAATGGCACGGTGGATTGTGTTCACCGACAATGTTTTCTGGAAGTATTCCTGAGCCCATGTTGTGATTTCCATTACAGTAGCATTCCTGTATGTGATGCAGTGCCGTCTAAGGGCCCGAAGATCACGGGCATCCAGTATGGTTTTCCGGCCTTGACCCTTACGCACAGAGATTGTTCCAGATTCTCTGAATCTTTGGATGATATTATGCACTGTAGATGATGATAACTTCAAACTCTTTGCAATTTTTCTTTGAGAAACTCCTTTCTGATATTGCTCCACTATTTTTCGCCACAGCATTGGGGGAATGGGAATTGGTGATCCTCAGCCCATCTTGACTTCTGAGAGACACTGCCACTCTAAGAGGCTCTTTTTATACCCAATCATTCCATTGCCAATTGACCTAATAAGTTGCAAATTGGTCCTCCAGCTGTTCCTTATATGTACATGTAACTTTTCTGGCCTCTTATTGCTACCTGTCCCAACTTTTTTGGAATCGAGTTTGTAATTGCAATCTAATTTTGTTGCATCCTTGCAGTGTAGATGTGATGTAAGTAGCTCAACAAGCTTCAAGAGAGCTTTGTCTTTGAATAAATTCAGTTTCAGCCTGTTGTTTCAGTTTAAGTTCCTCTATCTGCACTTCCGCTGGAGTCAGAGTGTATGAATGGTGTTCAGCCATGTGTTTGATTTCATCTGTGCTGCAGGTCAGGAAGACTGTGAACTCTCACATTACAAGCCAACAGAGGAATGAGATTAGTTTCAGCTGAATGAATACTGATCATTTTTACTACACACATGCACGATACACATGCTTACCTTTGTCACTGAGAATGTCACAAAAACTTATAAGAAAGACAAGTAATCTCACTGAAAGTCTAAAATCAGATCTTTAAATATGGTCTGTATTTTTTATCAAATTGTTCCACGACTAACTGATTTGAGGTAAACAATTTACATTAACTCATGTTCCACAGAAGAAAGAAAGCCATACTATTTTGGAATGACATGATGGTGAGGTAAATGACAGAATTTTAATTTTTGGGTGAATTATTCCTTTTATTCTACTAAGCTCTGAAAGCTCAACCTCTGTAATAAATAACTATCTTGAATTTTGTCTTCATAATTTTCTTCTAAATGTGAACATTATCGCTTGCTAACTTCTTTTAACAGATGTACACAGTCTGCATTGGTCCCAACAGAACACAAGCCTCCACAGTAATGCAATTTGGACTGAATAGAGCCATCCCACTGCTTTTATCCAGCACTCAGTGATCCATAATGCCACAGGGCACTTATCATAGGGGTACTATCCATTTAGACCAAGCTGTGGTGTTGTTAAACTTTTAGCACTCAACTTAAAATTGTGGAATAGAATGAAGCGTGTACTTAACGTAGAAATTTATGACATCCCCTATTGAACTACAAAGACTTTTAGCCTTAGATATGTTACAGGAATATGACACAGACCGTGTAATAATACCACAGAATTACCACATTTTGTCAGAAGTTTCAATCATTCTACATATTGTGACCAGATTCTATGTGGTTTCTTTGGTTTAACCCTATAGTGAAAAGATGGGCCCATCATAGTGGTGAAAGAAATGCATATGTAAAATAATTTCCTCTTTTAAGTGAGACAAAATGGGAAGCTGTGGAGCCATTTGTGCGGTTGTTGCAGAAGATGCTTAGAGTTGCACCAAATATTCAATCCATTAAAACCTAAAACATACTGAACACATAAGCATAGGCATGAATCCTTGGTCTTGCGTTAGTGTGGCGGTAAGAAAACAAACCTCAATACATTTACATGTGTGCATTTAAGCAGATGCATTTATCAAATGTGTGCGGTGTTTATTATAAAGCTACTCCATACTCAAGAGAGCAAATGAGTTTCCTTTAAATACCATTGAAGCCAACACAATCTCATTAGATAACATAGCTATTTTACGAGGTGGCAATTTCATATGACTCATACAATTTGATTTGTACGAAAAAAGCATGATGGTCCACCCCCAAAACAATCCATGGGAAACAAGCAGGTCGTATGAAAATTTACGAATTAGATTACAAACTTAAATACAATTTCATCCGAATGAAGTTCACCAAAAGGTAAAATAATTATGAATTACCATGAGATTGTGTTTTAAAATGGATATGCTATTATTCAGGTGGCTGGCTATGAACACATCAATAGTTTAACTAAGTAAGCTGATTGTTGATCTGGCATGAAAGTAGTTGACCTAAAAAAGAAAAAAGTGATCATAAAAATTGTTTATGTCAGTGCTCGTTATAGCACCCCTTGAGGCAATGCTGAGAATGGATTGCATACTCGTGTAACACTGTTTGGACACATTTTGGCAGTCTAGAGTAGCTACCAAAACATTTTCATGCTTGTGTAGAGTATGTTTTGGACCTCCAACTAAAGTATTTGCCATTGACAGATTGTCCCATTTAGGGATGTTTATATTAATAAGTATAACATTGCATGTTTTACCTGAATTTGTCTTCTGGATTTGTGCAGCATTCCATTCAACTCAGAAGGTTGGAATTTCCAACTTCTTACTTGGGGAAAAGTCCAATAGAATGGCACCTGATGCAAGACCTCCAATCTGGAAACTCATGCAGGCATTTACAACTCTGACACTACAGAGATGCAGATGTATGATCTAACACGAATGTGGCGGCACCTTACCTGGGTACACAATTAATGATGAACATTCATTTCTAAATATATAAAGTGCAGCAATGAATAAACAATCCTTTATGATTGTCACAGTCACTGCCTTGTCCCGTTTGTCATGTGCTTCTCTGTTCCCGCCACTCATCATTCACCATGGACACTAATTACCTCCCCAGGTGTTTGTCATTTGTATTGTGTAGAGTTCAGTTCATTGTCCGGTGTCGTCTTTAGTATGTGTTTGTGTTGCTACCTTCTTGCCTGTTCCGTTGGATCATTATACATTAAAACTACGTTGTTGAATTGTACTCGTCTTCCTCCTCTGCCTTCATCGCAACCAAGCCTGTCAGAACACCGGATCAAATGGATTACGCAAAGAAGTTTGAGCCACGATTTTTGTTTTTTCACACAAGAGTTTATCCGTCTTGCACTCACCTGCCACCTTGACGACAAGACCCTGAAGTCACTGTTCTGGAGCGAACTACCATCATCCCGTGGACCTCCCAGACACCTCCGGACTTTCCTGGAAAGAAGCCATCATCCGGTGTCTGGAGAGCATCGCGTCCCTGTCCAGAACATCGCCAGACCCAGAGCTCGGATCGTCCCCAACAAACGTGGAGTTCTTGTGCGAGCCCCCCGCAGACGGAGAGTTTCCACCGGCCGCGACGCGTCAACCGGATCCCGAGTTCACGAGGACAGAGGTGACCCTCGCCCCGGAAGAGGAACTCCATCAAGCGTCAGACCAGGGGTGTGAGCTCACGACACCTGCGGACGAGGGAGAGACGACCTCGGAGAGGGAGGACTAGCTGATGGACTTCAGCGAGGACTTGACTCCCACCCTGTCCTACCCGGCATCATCATCATCATCGGCATCATTTTCTATGAACTCTGACTTCCTTACTGTTGATCTGCACACACTGACGTCACCGCAGAGCTCAGCCAGTCCTCCAGTCCCATCGCTGCCTGATGTCTCCAGCCCTGTGCTGTCTCCGGGGAATCCCTGTGACGTCGAGCCGCAGGTCGTACATCCATCAGCAGTGCCCAGGCAAGAGGATCCTGTGGCTTCACCTCCCGCCGGCGACCTCTTCGCTCCTTCTCGGCCCGTCGACCTGCCGGCTCCGTCCAGGCTCCTCCCACCTACGGTTCCTCCAGAGACCCTCCGACTGACGACTCCTCTGTCCTCCGTCGCACCGGCGTCACCGCAGCCTTCGGAATCTCCAGCTCCACCTACGTTGATCGTCACCGTGATGTCGCCGGGGTCTCCTAAGCCTGTGACGTTGCGGGAGTTCGCCAGCTCTCCGTTTGCGCCCCTGGATCTACCTGCCGAGTCTCCGTTGGTCGTCCCTCAGATGCCGTCAGTCCACCCAACACCATCTGGGCTCCTCCCATCATCGACTCTGCTGTGGACTGTCGGTTCTGGGGAGCTCTGGGTCTGTGCCAGCGGTCATCCACCACCAACGGCGCCAGGGGATCGTCGTCCTCCCTTCGCCACTCCATCACCATTTCTTCGTCCACCTCCAGAACCCCCTCCGGCCCTCCCCTTTGATGTTCCGTTACGGCACCTTACCTGGGTACACAATTAATGATAAACATTCATTTCTAAATATATAAAGTGCAGCAATGAATAAACAATCCTTTATGATTAGGTTTGTTCGACATCGGCTGCGGCCGGATGCAACCGATCGGCGAGAGTATCCGTGTGCAGTCAGGGAGGAGCTGAAAACGGAGACATGAAGTCGGACACTTTCTGCTTCTCGTAGTGACACTTACGTGGTGTTTGCATACTTTATCACAGCTGAAGTGAAATAAATGCAATATTTGACTAATACAATTGGCAGACTAATACAATGACTCAATACTTTATGTACTGCTTACAGCGTCTGTTTTTACAAGAATAAAGTTCAACATAAGCATATATTATTTAAATGCCAATGTAGTGGGGTCTTTGTTTTTTATCAGTTTTATTTTGATAAACATGACACAATACAACATCGCGACTACATGAAAAGAGTTTTAACTGTTATAAAAACACAGATTTTTGAGCATTACTGGAACTGAAGGCGTAACAATAAACACGAAACACACGTGATCGTTGTCATGCAGTGAATCCGGCCAATCGTGAAACAGCTGTGTCGTCATCAGAGCTCGTGCAGCTCCTCTTTAGAAATTCTCGAATCGCTCTCACTGTACGTTGAAGCCATACGTCACAGTCACATGGTGTCGGCGCTGTCTCAAGTCGGACAAAATTTCTTACCGGCATGCACTGCTTCAAGTCAGCCACCGATCGGTCTGTGCGGCGCTGCATGAGCTCGAACACACCTATTGTCACAGTCACCGCCTTGTCCCGTTTGTCATGTGCTTCTCTGTTCCCGCCACTCATCATTCACCATGGACACTAATTACCTTCCCAGCTGTTTGTCATTTGTATTGTGTATTTAAGTTCCTGCCTTAGTTCAGTTCATTGTCCGGTGTCGTCTTTAGTATGTGCTTGTGTTTCTACCTTCTTGCCTGTTCTGTTGGATCTTTATACATTAAAACTACGTTGTTGAATTGTACTCGTCTTCCTCGTCTGTCTTCATCGCAACCAAGCCTGACAATGATCAAATAAAATATGTTTAGCTTACATTAGCACATGCATGTGTGTACAAGTGATCCGCTCTGTTGATAATCAAACAGAACGAATAGGCATTGAATAAGCTAGCATCACTTATCCTCCACAAATTGGTTGCAGTGTGCCAGGAGGCAGTTGAGTTACATTATTTGACTTAAGTCGGACTCAAGTCACAAATTTAAGGACTTGTGATTTGACTTTGACTTGAGAACCATTGTTGAGACTCAACAATAGCTATGTTTCTATTACCCTGTTTTTATGCACATTTTGAAGTAATGAGTGACGGAAACGCCACATTTAGAAAAACAAAAATCCCTTTTACGCTCGCTTGGTTTTTGACTTGTGCGAAAAAGAGTTAATGCGAATAATGGGAGATTGAAACCCATCTAATCGGCTGTTTCCGCTGATGATGTTTTATTTACTGCTGGTTACTAGGTTACTAATACCACTGTCATCCGCTCAGTGATGGAACTTGATGGAAATGCACCTTTGTTTTGTTTTTTGCAAACTTTGAAAAGATTTGCTTCACATTTTGATGGAAACTCATCTAATGACTTTATAACTACAAATTGTTGTTTTTTACCACGGAACCACCAACACCACTGATTAGAGTTGATTGCATGATCATTGACGCTAAAAAAAAAAGAAGAAAAAAATTGCAGCAAGTAACATACAGAAAAGAATTTCCCAAGATATTTTCTTTTGGAATATGAACACTTAAAAATTGACCACATTTATAAAAGGAGATTTACAGGATATCAGACACGGTCATCACAACCTCCGACTTCATTCTCCAGGTCAAAAAGGAAAGGTATCCTATGTAATGTTTGAGCTGTTTTAACTGAAAACAACTTGCACTGACATATCTTAAAATATGTAAGTGCCATTGTTTTGTCTCAAGATGCATATATATATATATATATATATATATATATNTTAAGGCACATTTATAAAAGCTACTTAAATGTTCTAATTTAACTATGGCCTACTCATGGCTTAACCACAGCCTTGTCTGTGAAACCGGACCTTGATTTTAGGAACTTGGGACTTATTTGTGACTTGAACATGTGTGACTTGCTCCCAACCCTGCCAGGAGGCTTAGAGGAACACTTGCAAACTAAACAGTGCCGTTACCATTTTGGTTTTTAATTTGGGTCATCTTTCAAGTGTCAGGCAATGGTGCACTTTTATATATTTCATATTTCATATCCAAAATAGCACCTAATTCCAAATAACCATACTGGCATTAGCTATAATTTAATACATTTATTTCACAGTTGTTGGCTCCATTGTAGATGAGTGATTGGTTAAAATCTGCTCTTGACCTTTTTGGGGTGACATCTTTTTACACTTCAATACAGCCATATAATGTAAATGACCTTATTCTATTGGAAGGAGTTTAAATAAAGGATGGATTTATCTGTCTATTTTATGCAATTAGACTGAATGATGGGCCTTTACACCTCACACAAAGGAGGTGCTGATTGCCTCATTAACCAGCACCTCTGATTCCAGATTCCATCCCATAAAGGTGGAAAATCAACAATATGTAAATAAGGGAGCTAAATTACTGATGAAAGAAGCTAATGGGTTTGTTGTTGCAGGATGACATATTCCTTTGTTCTTGTGTCTGAATGTTGTGCTGTGCCCTGGCAAGACTTTCTATCTCATAATGTCCACGTCAGAATTTAAAGGGACAGGTCAACACAACATGTCATCATTAACAAGATTTTTTGAAAAAAAAAAAAAAATCTCAGCTGCTCTTTTTTATACAATGAAAGCATGCATTACCAGTCAAAAGCTTGGAATAATTTACTTTTTATAAAGTTTTAGAAAGAAGTCTCTTATGCTCACCAAAACTGCATTTATTTGATCAAAAATATGGCAAAAATAGTAATACTGCAAAATATTATTAGCTTAAAAGTAACATTTAAAAAATTTCAATTTTATTTTTGAACATTTCAAATTTATTCCTGTGATGAAAAAGCAGAATTTTCAGCAGCCATTATTCCAGTCTTTAGTAATGTTTTGTTTGTTTGTTTGTTTGTTTCGGATTCACAGGAATAAATTACACTTTATTATACAAAATATATTAAAATTAAGCACAGTTCTTTAAATTTATAATAATATGTCAATATTGCTGTTTTACTGTATTTTTGATCAAATAAAAACAGCCTTGGAGAGCATAAAAGACTTCTTTCAAAAACATAAAAAGAACTGGCAGAAGAAAGAGAAAAAGGCACCATAAAGGTAGTCCATATGACTTGTGTGGAATGGAGCTTGTTCCTTTTTTTTGAGCATGACAGTCCATGGTCCATGAACTATTATTTTGTGAATATCAGTCAGATCTCTCTGACTGTGTAACATAGAGTATTTACCTTGGTATTGTTTCTGTATGAACATGCATTTTGAGTTGGCTTTGAATTCATGTAATTCCACCACCAGAAAATGTGAAGAACCAAAAAAAAAAAACTTTTATTAACAACAGAGAAGCTTCTGGCTCTCTCTCTCTCTTTCTCTTTCTCTCTCTCTCTTACACAAACACACACACACACACACACAGTGGAGCTCCACACACTGTATACTATTCTTTGTACATATTTGGCTTATATATTTCATCATGACATGGAGGTCATTTGATTTATTTAGTTCAGGGGAAAGGGAAAAGCATTGAGAAATGTTCCGTACAGTTAAGTGAAAGTATGTAATTTTATTTCCTATAAAAATGCCCAAGACTAATAAGAATCATGTGCTTGGTTGTGGTGAAGTTTATTATGATGAGTTTAAGTGACAGTAATCATACAATGAAATGTGAGCAGTACTGCGAGGAGAACATTTGTTGTAATTATTTAATTATTTCTGTGAACATTAATTTCTTTCTTCACTTTAAAAGGTACATCATAATATTAACCATTATTACTAGAGGGATAATTAACTCCCCCCAAAATAAAATTCTTTCATTGCACAGAAGTTAAACACGTCAGCTTTAAGACTTTAAAATATGTCTGGAGCTTGTGTGCTAACTGCTAGCCTGCTGCTCCAACAATGTTTAACCTTATACACAGGATGCAGTGTCGTCCACTAGGAGAATGACGTTGTTGAGGATGAGGTGAAAAATACCTTGGCTGTTTCTCCAGCTCTGGGTTTAGCAGATCAGTGTGGTATGTGCCTTGTCTCTTTGAGCCCTGCAGCCTGAGGCTTTTCTGTCTCTTGTATTCTATCAGCACTCACAGTGAAGTACTTGTTGACTATCTTGGCCACAAGCATGCAGCATATACTGCATAAGAAGAAGAGTGTGGGCCAGATGAGTGGCTTAACCAGCAAGAAAGACGTTGGAACCATCTGAGAGTACAGTTATATTTGCTGTGTGCCGCCTGCCAATGTGTTTTAGTAGATTCTTTATCAGTTGTAACAACAGATTTTAGGAAATATATTTAATTGCTTAAAATACTAGGATGCTCATATTGAAAAGTTTGAAGACCATCAAACTTTATCTATGAAGGAAGCCCCTGACAGGTTAAGGAATATTATTATCATATTAATAGGTCAACTTTATAGGTCAACCATCTTGCACTTATACACAGCTCGTTTGGAGTCCACAAAACTTTGTGCTGGCTGTTAAACACTTTTGAACTGCCACTGGTGGTCCGTGACGATTATGTAATAGGTGGGTGTGCTATGGGGCTCCACCTTCTTTAACATGAAATGATGCAAACATATCCACATCCCTATGATCAGATGCTTTTTTACTTGTTATTTCTGAGCGCTGTCATTTTAGGGTATACTACTTAATTTCATCCACTTTAGAGATTCTACTAAAGTAACTTTGCAACTACATGTCAACTATCAGTCAGAGTATTAATAAAGTGTCTGCTTATAAGGGCTAAATGTAGAATTCAGAAACCGTTGTTATTAGCGACACTGGTGGCCGTTAAGTGAATTGCAGCCATTAACTTATTGCTTGTGCCTTGTGCCTTGTGCTTGCACTCTTGCACACCTAAAACCAGAGGTGTCAAGTAACGAAGTACAAATACTTCGTTACCTTACTTAAGTAGAAATTCTGGGTATCTATACTTTACTGGAGTAATTATTTTTCAGCCGACTTTTTACTTCTACTCCTTACATTTTCACGCAATTATCTTTACTTTCTACTCCTTACATTTTAAAAATAGCCTTGTTACTCCTATTTCATTTCAGCTTGTTTTCATACCGGCTTGTCATCGTTCAAAAAAAAAAAAAAAAAANATCCAGATAAATCGCGCCTTCCGGATAGAGTGAATTTGATTGTGGTTGGATGAGAAGTATAAACATATACCATTCCGACATCCTATTGGTTTGTACGTGATCCATGACACAAATCACGTCACACTCCAGCAAGGAGGACATAGCCAGTGTTGGGGTCGTTACTCAAAAAAAAGATTATTTCTTAAAAGTTATTATTTCTCCACTACTGGCTCATTTATCAAACGGGTGCTTTCTCTTCGTCCTCCACAAATTAAGCTACAGTAGGTAGTTCGGTAGAGAGACATTTGAATAAATTAGCGTTTGCGATTGACAACGCGATTGACAATGTTGTGATAAGTAGGCTATACTAACTTTGTAACTCGTTACCCCCAACACTGGACATAGTAGACGTATGTACATTTTGAGATCTGTGTTTGGGTGTATTTGACTATTCAGGCGCAAGGAGAACTGATCGCGCGCACGACAGAGAGAGAGAGCGCACGCGAGAGGGCACTTCTGTTGTGTGACATTCAACGCGATTCTGCCTATCCTACCTTCACAACAAGTTAATTGATAAAGAATTGTAATTGAATTGTAATTTTGTGATACGACGATCTTCAACGATCATTTCACTGTAAGCTGAAATTAAATTCAACCCGCCAAAGTGGCTAGTGGGAGTGGCTGTCTTACCCGCCAGAGCTGAAATCTACCCGCATTTGGCGGGTTGGCGGGTGTTAATGTCAAGCCCTGATTGTTACTAAGCCTGCCCTGGGTACACCAATTTTCTTGTCCGTTGCCCTCACAGATTCCTGCAGTACATTTACATTCCAATAAAGGTTACTGATGACATGCCTCTGAAGTTTGACTTTTTGCACCATTACAATACTTATATACATTAACATTTTAATATAACATTATAGTCATTATGGCCTTTAGAAAATGTTTTTTTGAGGAGGTGGGGTAGTGCACAATAGGCCCCTGTGGCACGGCCTAAGCTTTAGTCCTTAATTGCATTTTTTTTCCTTACATTACTTTTACTTTTATAGTAGTTTTGAAATCAGTACTTTTACACTTTTACTTGAGTAAAAAGCTTGAGTTGATACTTCAACTTCTACAGAAGTCTTTTTAAACCCTAGTATCTATACTTATACCAGAGTAAGGAATGTGAATACTTTTGACACCAGTGCTTAAAACGTACAAGTGACTAAATGCTGATATACTCCATGACAAAGTTTCTTTTCATTCTTTGCTTAGTCTCTTTGCAAATGTCTCTTTATTTGCATTCTTGCAGCTTTGAATGGAAGCAATTGTGGCAGGTGATGGTGACAGGCAGATATAGGAGAGGCTTCATCTCACCAACCCTCACCATCACTTGTGTGCAATGCATTAAAAAAATACATAAATAAAAATTATTATTGTTGCTGTCAAATACAATTCAAAATACAATCCTGATTAACTTGACTTTTGATTGATTGTTGACTTTTTTTGAATGTTAACTATTTTTTTTATGAAAATGTAACAGATTACCAGAGACAGATCTTAATGCCAGGTGTAAACAGGGCGCTAGACAGATAAAGGCATAGTTCACAAAAAATGTTTTTAAATGATTATTTACTCATTTTCATGTAATTTGAGTGAACTACACCTTAAAGGGGGACTCAGTAATATTTCAAATACACTGTTTGGAAGTTAGTCGGGCCGAGACCAACAACAAACGTCTAACCAATCAGCATTAGTTGGCGTATGACGGTTGAGGAGAGAAAACGAGCAAGAGGGAGATTTGAAAATAAGAAAAAAAACTGCAGAACGAGAGATGAGACACAATACAAAAGCTCAAAAGAATATCAATGGAATGAAGGTTTATGACTGGGCAAGCACTTTAGGTCTGCGTTTATATTAGAAAAGTTTTCCAGCGCTGGAGAAAGCTAAGTGGGAAGGCCTGTAAACAGATGCGGAGGCTGTTTGATTACGCTTCATATGCGAGTAACACTGGGTTTGATTGTCTGGAGCTGCTGTGCTGTTTTTGACTAACAACGAATACTTTGTATTTACTCTTGTGTACTGTGTGTTAATTTTTTGTGCTTCCTTGTCATTCGTTCATCATCTGCGCTTCATTTTTTTGTGAAGCATTTTGTTGTGCGTCAGCTGTGATAAACAGACATCCACTCGCATTGCGTGTGTAACAGTGGCCAGATAGTGAGGGTTGTGCAGGTAAACTACTGCACACTGACGATTGCAAGAGAATGAGGTGTTTAGCATCATTGGTAGTGCATTCGCCTCACATGGTAGTGCATTTGCCTCGCATGCCAGCAGCGATTGGGCCAGGCTTCGAGACTGACTCAGAGCAGGGTGGTTAGGATTGGAGTGTGAGTTTTGGAGGCGGAGCAATGAAGTGAGGGGTGGGTTTGTTTGGGTTGATTTCAGATACAGCATAGTTCAAATTACAGCACCTTTAAAATAACATAAGGATAGAGTTTTAGTATAGAATTAGACTACAACATGATAATAATACTGTACATTCACAAAAACAAGCTCAAACTGAAGAGGGATGGCGATGAGTATTATAATGAAATGGAGAGGGACATTATTATAAGCCTTGAGTCACGAACAGTGTGAATGGGAGTCTTTTTCATGTGGTATGAAGCTTTTATCCAGGATCTGCAGAGTAGTAAGTAACTCATGGAGAGATCTCAGTCGTGATGATGCACTCATGATACAAGAGTTCCAGTAAACAGGAGGAACTATATTTACCACCTCCCATCAGAAACCATTTGATTCCTCGTTTCCTTGGTGACACAACGAACACAGTGGATAGCTCTCAGTTGCCTATAATTACAAAGTGATTTATCATGCTGACTTTAATCTGGGTAAGTTAGATCTGTCGAGTTTTCAGTTGCCTAAAGCAACCATCACTATTACCATTTTTGAAAAACTTGTACATCTCAATTCGTGCAGTTTGATAATGAGAGAGTGTTATTAGTTTTTAAAGCAATGATGGACTTTATTGCAGGTTATGTTATCACCTGAGGACTTGAGGGTGGCTTCTTTTGACTTGGGCCAGTAAGTGATTATTTAGCGGTAATCCTCCATAACCTCCCAAAACATAACACTTTAAGCATTCTTTGGAAATAGCATCCTCATGAGAATGTTGATATCTATTTCCTGAAAAAGCAGTTTGGAGAAAATCACTATTTATCACTAGTTACTATTTAAAAAAAAAAAAAAATTCAAACTAAATTCTCTAAGAAACTAGCATTTTTTCTTATTGTTTTAAGGATGAATAGTTTTACTGGTAAACTTCAAGGAACAAATACTGATTAAGAAAAGTATTTTTGTGTAGAAAATCCACATGGAACAGACAGTATTTTTAGGGACTTTTTATTTTATTTTTTTAATTTTTTTTATTAATATTGAGAAGGGGTTCATTATTTCAAAGCACAGATCAGCATTTGCATGTCTAAAGATTGAAACAGTGGAGCTTGTCAGTTCATGTGGATCATGATTAGGTACAGTTTATAGTCTGTTAAGCCACAGTAGTACACTGAATGTGCACCATTAAGAGCAATAACATGAATAACATAATGGTTATTACAAGCCTAATCACTCAAATTCGCACAAATATTGCATTGGCTTCTGTCTTGACCATTTCCATGAAATACAATTGATAATGTTACAGGAAAAAGGAGGTATTTGGAGGTCACTCACAAGGTTTTACGTCAGCAGTGTTTTAGCCATTAAGTCTGGATTTATTAGCTTCACATGAGAGTTTTAACAAGTCACACCAAACATGCAAAGGCATCTCAGTTTTAAAGTACTTTTATGCAATTGAGAATTTTATGGAAAATTATATTCTGGTGAGTTAACAGTTAATATATTTCAGCATTATACTTTAAAATAATGAAATGTGTGGACTGGCAGTATGGTAATCTCATACTTCACAAATCATACAGCTCATTAAAGAGAAGTGCTTTTGGACAAAAGGGAGAGAAAAATCTCATAGACTTTAATTAAAAAGAGGTCCCACATATCCAGGGTACAGAATATCTTTTTTGACTTGGGTCAGTAAGCAACCATTGAGCAACATGCTGGCAACTGCATAGCAACGTATCAACAACTACTTAGAACACCTTTACCAACTACCCATAACACCCTTTATTCTTCTAATAACCACCAAGCAACCACCTAGATCACCTTAGCAACTTTCCCAGAACTGTCCATAGTGACCACCTAAAACAATGCCCAGTCTGGGGTGCATTTCCCGTACAACGACGTAACTTGCTGTTTCACTATCATAGTACGATGTGTCGTTGAACAAATCAACTAGCTAGTCACTACTGTTTCCTGAAACCGTACTGTCACAAGCTTGTTGTTCAGCCACATTGGTGAATGATGTCACGCAGGTGGTGGAGTAATAACTTCTCTAAAATAATCAGTTTAAGATCGAATTAATGCTAGATTTTTTGCTATAAATTACGGACATGGCATCTGAGAACTAACAGTTAACAGTTATTTTGCTTTATTTTCAGATTCAATCACAGGCTCGTTCTTATAGGCTACTAGAGCACATACACACATGTGCACTCTTCAAAAACGGTGCTTAAAATCTTTGGACAAACTAAAATATGTAAATGGCATTTGTATATATTCAAAATAAAAGATATATTGTACTTATTGTCAGCTAGATTATTTTGCTCAAGATAAGGATTTATTAAGTCCACATGTCATAAAACCAAGAAACTATGCTTCTAACCACAGCTCGAGAGCTGTCGTTCCAACCACACAAATTTGCAAAACAGTTTGTGAATGTTCGTTTGAACTATGGTTTCGGGAAACACCAAATCCCTGAACTATGTTAGTAACGACGGAAATTGCGATGTTAGTTGGCTAACAATGCTTTTGGGAAATGCACCCCTGATGCTTAGCATCATCACAGCAGTTTTAGCATTGGTAAGCACCACATACATTGTATATGGAAAATGTTTTATATCCAACTTGTGCCACAGAATTTCATGAGAAAACATATATTGTTATTGAAGACCACATTTTGCAGTGAAATATTAAAAAGCATTTGCGAGATGGATTTTTTTCCATCCTTTGTTTGCCATTTATAGGTTTTCACACAACATACAATGTACATATGACCTCACAGTAATCTGAACTGCCATGTCCATGAAGTCCTTCCATATGACCTGAGCATTTTATGTCATTTCAGCTCCCTTTTTAAGGCATTGCTGTTGGAACTGAGAAGAATGCCTAGAGCAAAGCTGGCATGTCTGCTAGAGAATTCACTAGTCTGTGCCCATCACCCATAACCATGCAGAGCAAAACTAGGTCAACCCTTCCTTTCATGGATCAAGATCACTTCAGTGTGCTTGTGAAACTGCCGCTCTATTCTCCAGGGTCTTACTCAGCCCCCAACCCCTTCACTTCTCCCTTTGTCCTTCCCTTCCCTATACATCCCTGTATCTTTTCCCTGCACAAAATCTTTGTGTGTGTGTGTGTGTGTGTGTGTGTGAGAGAGAGAGAGAATACCTCACTTCATTTTTTTTCTTTTTCTTTTTGCATTTTTTTGCATTTTTTGCACTGTCTGCCTGCAGAGTGAGAGGCCAGAAGGGTTGTGATTGGTTTGACATTATAGAGCAAAGAGGGAGACATTGGCAGTGAACAGAACATGGACTTGAGATTCAACTGAGACAAGCAGCTGCAGTTGCTGTAGTCTATATTTACATTAGTCATGTACGATATGAGGCATTTTTTAAGTAAGCTAGATTCTTTTGTTGTGACATTGTTAATTCCAACCAGAATGTGTGCCCAAAATTCACTACACTCAAAGAAAAGTCAATAAAAATAGGGCCCAATGTAAACCATATAAATATGAAGATATTTTCTGAATTTATTTTTCACAAGTATTTTACCTATATTTTTAATTATGCATTGCATTGTATTGTGTTTTAGGCTAGAAGAAAATGTCTGTTAATTTATCAGAAAAGGTATACTGGTAATTTTCTGCCAGGACATTAAACGTTAAAAAATATTTTTTACCACCACATTTGGAAGTATGCAACGTATGTAGTGGAATGTTAAACAAATCAAAACATCTTATATTTGAGTTTCTTTGCTAGTTTTGTAAAGAAATTCATACTGTATATATGCACAAAGTTTTGTTGACAAAACTAATATCAAGTGTCATAAGAAGCATGAATGAGTCAGATGCGTCCAAACTTTGGTAATGTAAAATTCCTCTAAAGGACATTCCATAAACTTTTGCACAACAATACAGTTGTCATAACCCTCATCAAGAATTTTTTTCTTCCTTCTGTGAAAAAAAAAAGGAGACATTTTACAGAAAGTCCAAACTTCTGGTTTCTGTACAATGAAAGTGGAAGAGGACCAGGACTACCAAGTTTCAAAAAAGTAATTTAAAGTGATACAATAGTAATCTAAGTAACTAAGTAATTGGAACCATTACCTGTCTTTTCCAGATTTCAGAAGCTAATAGGGTCCAGTGTTTGGCCCAAATCTTTTAACAGAACAACACAGGTTCATAAATCATGTTTATGGTCTTTCTTCTGTAAATGCTTATGTCTTTCTTTCATTCTGCCAAAATGTGTGTGTAACATAATTTAAAGGGAAAGCTCAACACTGGTCAAGATACAAAGTTCCAAAATGCTTTCATGTTTTTCTACTGAAACCAAACAAAACTGTCATGAGTAGTTTTGATAAGCCAAAGATGAGAACAGTACTGGAAAAGTATTCAAGAACTTTTTATTTATTTATTTAGGTCCTTCAATTTTTTTCATGTACCAATATTAGAAAAGTAAACAGTACATTTATTAGGCAAGGTGGCTTCAGGCGGTTTTGATTTGATTAAGTGCACATACTCTCATTTGTACAAATGCAGGTTTATATAAGCCAGATCCGCTTGGTAAACTGTAAGGTACATTATGTACTCACTCATTCAGAAAGACTTGAATTTCATTACAGGATGAACAGGTATTTCAACTGAGGTTTGAAAATATTTTGTGGCTACCTTATGGAAACAATATTTCATGTCTTTGATGGAAAGACTTTATAATCTCTTGTATTGCTACATTTCTCTTTTGTCATGATTAATTTGGTTATTATGAAGTCTCATGAGGCACCTCATATTTAATGCACAATGTATCTTTTTTTAAATTATTAACAATTTTGAAAGCCAAAAAGGTGTTTGTGTAAAATGTTTTGGCAGTAATCCCAGTATAAATTTGGTCAGTACAATCAAGTCTGGCCTTCTTTGAAAATTACAATTCTCTTGGACCAATATCTGTGACATCCAAGGATTTTTATGTCCAGGCCTAAAATAGGCCTGTTTATCTGAATAGCTGGACTGTCATTACCAAGACCAAAATTAAGTGAAAAGTTATATAAAACATAATTTCCTTAATTTTTCCTTTAATGATTTAACTGATATTTACTGGGAACTTTAATTTACTCTTAATGCATGCAGTCAAATAAAATCAGTATATTATAAATTTGCTTAATTCTTTCTTTGTTTCAAAACTACGAAACATGAGTAGTTTTGTTGATTTTAGTGTTTTAGCATAAAGTACATTTAATTTAACTTTATTTATTTCATTATTTCTTGATATCAGCCAGTAAAAAAAAAAAACACAATAGGCATTTGTCATTGTATAGTTTGATTGTGTTTTGGTTTCATTTTCCCTCATCTCATTTGCCTATGTTCTCGTTCATTGTTAGGCTTTATGGTTCCTGATTAAGTTACATACCTGTTTCTAGTTTTGTTAATGATCTACTTCTGTGTATATAAGCCCTTAGTTTCCTTTGTTCATTGTTCGGTGTCATTTATGTCGATGTGGTTGTGTCCTGGCGTTATTCCTGTAATCTCCTGCGTGTTCTGAGATTTCTTCTGTTACTTCGTTGTGTGATTACTACAGTTCATGACAGAACACCAAACTGAAACAAAGGATATGGACACACTGGCTGTTCGCATGCTCTGTTTAGAGCAGGAACATCGCACCCTCGAGGACCACTCCACCTCAGCCCGTTAACCAGTCAGCTCCATCTTGGGTCCTCGCCCCTTCAGTTCCACCCTCATCCTTACGACTTCACCGTGCACCCTCGTCCCTCCGGCTCCACCTTGGTCAGTCGTTGCTCTGCCTACACCATGGACTTCTGGGCATTCGGCTATGCCCCGTCCCTCCACCCCTTGGGCTCTGTCGGGTTCTGCCTTCCCTCTGGCTCCGCCTTGATCCTCAGTCTCACTGGCTACGCCTCAGTCCTACAGCACCCTGGCTCCACCTCGGCTGCTCATCACTGCAGGTTTACCTTGGCCTCCAAGATCAATGTGTCGCCAGTCTCATCTTCTCCTCGGCTGCACCTGGGTCTCCAAATCTCCTAGCTCCACCACCGGTGGTCGGACTGCTGACTCCATCCAGGCTCCACCCATCATCTGTTCTGTCTTGGGCCTTCATTCTGGTTGTGCTCTGGGTTCCCACTTGGCTCCTCCTACCTTCATTGCTTCCCTGGCTCCTCCCTCCGTCATCTCCATGGTGTCTATATCTGCCGGCTCCTCCCAGTTTCCGCCTGTCTCCAGCTCCTCATCCTCCTCCAGATCCC
>RJVU01060737.1:360687-380011 GCA_003731715.1 Anabarilius grahami
ACACAAGGATGTGCCTTCCAGGAGGGGGGGTGTAATGTCAGGGTTATTTTTAGTTCTGTTTAGTTTCATTGTGTTTTGGTTTTGTTTTCCCTGATCCTGTTTGCGTGTGTTCTTGTTCATTGTTAGTCTCCATGGTTCCTGATTAAGTTACGCACCTGTTTCTAGTTTTTTAGTTATCTAGTTCTGTGTAAATAAGCCCTTAGTTTCCTCTGTTCATTGTTTGGTGTAATTTATGTTGATGTGTTTGACTTGTGTCCTGGCATTATTCCTGTAATCTCCTCTTAATTATTTTGTAAGTAAAGAGTTCTTCTGTTACTTCGTCGTGCGATTACTACAGCTACAGTACGTGACAGCATTTGTTTAAAGTATTAATATTATAAAAAGGCTCATTTTAAATGCATGGCAAAGTTTTCCTTAAGTTTTCCAAAGTTTGTAGAACATTTTATGTTTTTAATTTCTCATATACTATGAATTTGTTTTTCCTTATTGAGATAATACTCCATTTTATGTCAAGAGCAATGCATCCATTTGTTTCATTTGATCTGTGCATGAGGTAAAATTCTCTTTTTTACATTACAGTTGGGGTCCAAGGTCAAATGAAGTGTGATTAAAAGAAAAAAAAAGAAAGAAAAAGGTGAAACAGAGGACAGCATAAATCATGGCTTAAGAAAATTCTATAGGGGTTTAGTTTTAGCCTTTTAGCCTTTAGTTTAATTTTCCCCCTCTTCCCTAACATGAATACTGTCCAATGTAGAGTTTTATTGTTTAGAAGTTGCTCTTTAATACCTCAGGAGAATGTGAGACAGGAGAACTTTGTCTCCGAAGTCTCTTCTAATTCCTGAAGAGAAATATAGAACAAACTGATGATATAAAATAAGAGAACAGAGCTATTAAATTAATTTGGAAAGTATGATAAACTGATCATTTGGTCTTAGAACGATTTTGATGAGAAATATTTAAGTTCATATTGAAGTCTTTGACATTTAATTTCAAACTTTAGTATCTTGGGAAATCTGAATCTTTGCTAAAAGTGCAGTCTTTTTTTTTCCAGGAGAAAAATCAATCAAATCAACAATCGCTTTCTCGTTGTTGCTAGGACAAACAAGTTTCAAGGAGATCTGTTTTTGTATGAGCTGTTGTACACATTCAATTTGTATCATACATTGTAAAATTCATATTAAGAGCTAAAGCTTAAGAAACAAACTGAAAGTGTTTGTGCCTCCTCTTTCCATCTCTTCCCCACACAGGAAGGAGTAGATTAGGACCTTCAGTTATTTAAATCATGGCAGCAATGGCTAATCTGCATCAATCAAGGATGCAAATTCTCCTCCTCCTTTCTATATATGTAAAATATATGTATAAGTAAAATAAAATACAAACACTGCACTTTGCTGATTTTAAAGGTTTTTAATGTAAATCATTAGTGATATTTAGTTTAGATTAAAGTATCATGTTAGCACTGCACTCTGAAGAGCACTGAGACTAGACAGCGTCACCTAAGTACCAGCTTAAAGGGTTAGTTCACCCAAAAATGAAAATTCTGTCATTTATTACTCACCCTCATGCCATTCCACACCCGTAAGACCTTCGTTAATCTTCGGAACAAAAATTAAGATATCTTCTGAGCATAATGAATCAGCGTATCAAATCATGATTCGGATCGCGTGTCAAACCAACAAACTACTGAAATCATGTGACTTTGGCGCTCTGAACAGCTGATTCGACACGCTGATTCATTATGCTCCGAATCTTCCTGAAGCAGTGTTTTGAAATCGGCCATCACTATATAAGTCTTTATTTTGTTTTTTTGGCGGACCAAAAATATTCTCGTCGCTTTATAATATTAATATTGAACCACTGTACTCACATGAACTGATTTAGATATGTTTTTAGTACCTTTATGGATCTTGAGAGAGGAAATGTCATCGGACATCACAGAGCCATCGAATTTCAACAAAAATATCTTAATTTGTGTTCCGAAGATTAATGAAGGTCTTACGGGTGTGGAATGGCATGAGGGTAAGTAATAAATGATAGATTTTTCATTTTTGGGTGAACTAACCCTTTAAATGATATTCATATAATCATCAATGTGACTACGACAGTGTAGGTTTTTCAACAAAATCCTTTTTTCCAATGTATTTTGTGAAAAAAAGTTACATGCTGCTTTTATGTCTTTCTGTATTGCAAATGCAGCAAACAATCAAATGCGCAATGAAACTGTCTCATATGAAGTGCTGGGAAATACCATTCATTCTGGACCTTAGGATCATGTTGACTGTTTCAAAACTGTTTCACTTAATCATTTAAAGTGCCCCTATTATGCCCTTTTTAAGATTCCTAATATTGTTTTGGGAGTCTCCTACAACAGGCTTACATGCATGCAAGGTCAAAAAACACTTTTGTTTTCTCATAATATCAAGAATCAGTCTCTCTAAACCCCTCCTTTCCGTGAGCTTACACTGCTCTGATTGGTCAGATGGCCCAATCCTTTGTGATTGGTCTACTGTGCGCACCGCGCACCTATTGCCATAACTGAATGACAGCTATCAATTCGCAAGACACTGTATACAATGTATGGACAGAAAAGATGGCATTGATTTTACTGTATCAATTCGAGCCCCAGTCCGACGATGAAACGTCTGAAGTAGTTGATCCACCAGAAACTGATTCACAATCACGACTGGAGTAGGACGTTTCTCTATGGTAAGTGTCACCTTAGTTTGCGTTATTTATAAGACGTGATAGCAACGTCACTCTTATACTTTTTATGTAGGTGCACCTGTGGGAACTGTATCAGAATGCCAAGTGAAGCTGAAAACCTCTAAACATAAGATAAACATTTAGGCCAGATGACAGACTTTTTCGCCATAACTATTAACAAAGTAAAAAATGGCTATATCATTGTTTGACATTACAATGGGTGTTTACAGTTTATAGAAAGAATACTTAAACTAGCTAGCGCGGACTAGCATCTTAACATCCTATTACAATACAGATAGAGCTCCATACTACTGTAATAATAAAAACGCAGAGGAAAAAAACTGTTTGTTTTACAGTTATGTAAGCGAACCGGGCCCACAGCTATGTTGTAAACTCCCACGTTAGCCGAGCACAAACTTGAATAGCTGATAATGCATTACACTTTGAAAACAAAAGTCGTGCTCCATACTTGATCATTACTCCAAATAAGACAGATAAGCTGCATTAATCAACAAATTTTTTAACAATATTGGACCCACATCTGAACAGCGGAACAACAGAAATGTGAGTTAGCTGGTTAGCAGGAGATATACAGGCTAGGGTGTATGTTACACAACATAACATACAAAACTAAGAATTTTGAACAATCGCTAGAAAATATAAACATCAATTATTAATCATACTTACAGATTGAGATTCAGAGGAGCAAGCTGGACCAAATAAACTGGGCATTGATCAGTATTTTAAGACATTTTGTGAATCCTGCGTTAAACTCCCCGAGGTTTGAGAAGCAGTTGTTGGAAAAATGACAGGAATACAACAAAAGATTGTACTGCTGTGGTATTGTTGAAAAAATGAATTTTAATGGGCAATTAATGGGCGGGCAGTTAAATCAAAAGAATAAAAATGAATCACTTGTAGAAACACAGCCTACAAAGGTTTTATGGCAGTAAACATTCTCTGTACTGTGCTGTGAACTTAGCTGCTGGTAATGTTATGAGATAATTTTGGTGTCTTCAATGCCCTGTTTCACATATTTGCCCATATAAATGTCAACATATGATATATTCTTCAGTATATTAAGTTGACAACCGAGGTGTTGTCTTGCAAGAAGGATGGTTCTTTTAACGTCTGTGTGGGGGAGCGTTGACATGCTTGAATTATGGGGCTTATGGAAGCTTTGGCATGAATGTATAATGTTCAGTACAGCAGTGGTTGATGGGGAGAAAGAAAGAAAGAAAGAAAGAAAGAAAGAAAGAAAGAAAGAAAGAAAGAAAGAAAGAAAGAAAGAAAGAAAGAAAGAAAGAAAGAAAAAGATGCATAGCAAAAAAGAGGGCTCTTTTCCAGTTTTGTTTAAATAAAGAGTTGGTGGGTGATGCATTTCACAGGTTCCTCTTATGTCACTGTGTATTATGGGATAGGCTGTGTGAGAATTCTCAGCTTGCTCACAAAAGTGGGAGAATCAGTGAATGGGAGGCAAAATGAAAGAACAGAGTCAAAGGAGCTGTCGCTGCAGCAGTGGAATAAGCAGTAAATGGGCCCGATTAATGGTTTAGGGCGCCCAGTTTGTGCAACGAGAATTTTATTAAAAGGTAGAGAGACCTTCTGTTGCCTAACTGCAGCATTCATTCAAACCTAGAGAGAAAAACAAAACTGTGCTTGAGGGCAGAACAATAAATTCATAAGAAGCTATACTTGTGTCATAAAATAACACATGTACTTATTGTATAGCTGAAATTTTATTAATGTTGCATGCAGTGGCTGCTCAATTTCAGTTCAGATTGTTCAAGTCATGGCATAAACAGCCAATTCTACCATGTCTTTGAGAAGTAGGACATTCTTCACTTCTTTAAACTAGTATCACTGCTTTCTTCACGCTGTGTGTGTGCCCCACTTCCCATCTACATCTCTGAGTGGCAGTTGGTGGTCTGTGAGGACCTGTGTGCTTTGATATCCATATTTGATTAGCATAAGAATAGCCATCGCTGCATCGCTGGCCCCCCAGTTTTATGAGATGGTCACAAAAAGGTTTGGAGCCTCAGCATAACAAATCTACAGCAAGAACAAAAGACCAGCTGACAGTTCCAGTTAAAATTGGTTAGGCTTTGGAACAGTTCACTCACTTCTCTCCAAAATCTTGTCAAAAGTATATTCTGTATATTATTTAAGTGTCAAACATGCATACACTGAATGTTATGATACACCCCTCTGTGGTCATGTACAGACATTATTATAACACATTTTGATACTCGCAAGAGCCAAGAGCAATAGTCTGCGGACAGGATTGATTTGCTTTCAGCCTGTGAGAAAAAGATGAGTGAACTGGAGAAGGTGTTTTTAGTCTGAAAAGCATGAGAAGTTTGAAGTTTCTTCTATACTTTATTAATAAGATTCAGTTCCTTTCAAAACAGTAATGATACATCGTGAAACTGCATTTGGTGTAAATGTCTATGCAGATGGTAAACACAAAGGTGAAAATAGAGAGAAAGAGGCACTGCAGCTAGCAAAATGATGAGGGTTTTCTTTTTTAGACATGTCTGAACTTGATTTAAAACACCACGGCACATTTTAGTGGAGAGTCTAATGTGTTCTCATTTACAATGCACATGTTCAGGATACAAAAGGGTTTCAAGGCCACTCCTAAAAGTAGATTTTTCAATTAGGCCTACAAATGCATTAAAGGTATAGTTCACCACAAAATGAAAATGTACTATAATTTTCCTTCTGTGAAACAGGCAGAATATCTGAAGTGCTCTTTCCAAAATGAATCCATAGATAGTTTTGTGTAAGGAACAGACAAAGAAGAAATGTAATCCTATGATGTCAAATTTGTCACCAGGTTTTGAATTAAAAATGAATGAATTAATTAATTAATTAATAAAATAAAATAAATGAATTCATGATCTTAAAAAAACACTGAACCGGGTGAATTTACCTCCATTAAATTCAGGTTTTAATTATTCACAAAACTATTATATGGCTTCAGAAGACTCGGAAAATAGTTTCATGAGTAGTCTTTGTTTGGGTTTCATTGTCACAGACTTTTACTTTGTATTCTTTGTTTTTCATGTGTTTTCATGTGCTTCCTTTCCATTTTTTATGTGCTTTTTACCATGATGTTGCGCACCTGTTTCTTGTTAAGTTACTCATTATCTTGTGTATTTAAGCCCTCAGTTTGTTTCATTTATGGTTCAGTGTTGTCTTTACATTGTGAAAAGCTGTTGCATTCTTTTTCACTATTTGGATGACCTTCTTTGTTTTATTTGTGTTAATAAAGATAAGTACCATTTGACCCACAACTCCTCGTCCCCCCCAAAAAAAGTTACAAATAACACACGAGTAAGATGGACCAAATGCAGCTGCTTATCTTTATAAAACAAAGTCAACTCAGCCTTGTTATATAATTTGCAGTGATGTGTTTGATAGCTACAACCAGCAAAAAAACATAAAGCACTATGAAAAACAATGTCATTTTTTTAGATAGTGTACTGGAACATTCATATAAAGCAGATCTCCATAGTCCAATAATGGTAAAAAGGTTGCAAAGACCAAATATTTCCTTGCACTGAAAGAAAATAAAGTTCTATTCCTGAAATAAAACCTTAGATTAACCTAAAGTTTAGAAATTAATTTATCAATATGAAGCTTAAAGAGAGAGTTGTCTATCAAATAGAATGCCCAAGTACTACTTAATTATAGTAACACATTCCATTTTTGTTCCCTGGGAGTAGATATAATATCAGGAAGATGCATTTGGTAGAGCTTTGTTTTATCTGTATTTAAAACCAGTTTAAGTTGACATAGACGAGACTGTACAATATCAAACGCTAATTGCAAGTATTGAAGAGCTTGTGAAGCTGATGATGCACAACAATAAATAGCGGTATCAGCTGCATAAAGATGATACCAAGCGTTAGGAATATTATTTATATACAACAGATGTTATTTATATACAAGGAAAATAAATAACATCTGTGATAACATTCATAATGCTAGGTATCATCTTTATGCAGATGATACTGCTATTTATTGTTGTGCATATAAAAGCAAATGGGGGTTGACAATGCCCAAGGTAATTTTGTGACAAAAACTGCATGTATTCTTTAAAAGTACCTTGGAGGACCATGAAAAACCACATGATTATCATTCAGTGAAATGGTATATATATGGACCATATATAACATAACTGATACCAAAACACCACCACAGTACTTTTTTGCAAGGACATTTTTTGTAAGGACATAAATCATAAAAACGTGAGTTGAAAGAACAACTGCTAATAAACAGAAAGAATTCAAATCATTAAGCTACACCCCTGAAGCTAAGAGCAGTGCTGGGATCATAGCGAGGTAATTACCTGAAATTGCATATTGCCTGTAGGTCTGTCTGCTCAGCTCAAAAGTGCAGGCACTGCGAGTGAATGTTGTTGCTCATTTTCTGTGAACTACAGTAAACTCCTGCTATCTAACATTGCGTAATTCATCTATAGAGTGCTATAGAAAATACAAAGCAGCAGCATTTCGGGACAAGTTGTTCCACAACTTCCACAAGTCATAAACAGCCTCTATCTGTGGCAAAATGTTTTTGGTTTCTGACTCAAAGTCTGGATTTGCAATGTCGTATTAAGAGCCTCCAGCTGATGGCCTGGAACATTGCCATCTTCAGCTCTCTTCGGTTGGCCGTACTCTTTTTGTCTGCTTCTGCAGTTTGGCTAATTTATGATCATGCAATATGAGTGGAGTGTCTTCTCTAGCTGTGCACTACCTTTGAAAAGCATTGTCTGCAAATCCAACCTAAAGATACCCTTGTGGGGGGAAAAGTGTGCTTAATGAGTGTATTGAATGTGCACTTGCATTGTACTTCACATCTTAAAAGTATATTTTTGAAAAACTGTACAGATAATATAGTAATTAAATAAAGGCCACTTTAGTGTACTTAGAGTACACATTCACGACTGTTTCTTAATACTCTTTTAAAATGTCAACTTTGTAATCAAATTAAATTTTGTACTGTCATTGGTCGCTTGATGAAGGAGATGGTGGTAATGGAGAGGCATCTGTGGCTGAACCTGGCAGACATCAGGGAAGAGGTGAAAAATGTTCTTCTCAATGCCCCGGTTTTGCCTTCTGGACTTTTTGGCACCTCGTCATGGACTGTCTTCGGCCAATGGTAACACATGTTTCAGACACCGGTCATGCTGATGCCGTTCCCTATAGCCAGCCAACTCATTCTCAAGGAACCGGGTTGCTTATGTTTATTTTGCACAGGCATTTGTCAGAAAGAATTTTGTTATCTATACTGCTACTGCTCTTTCTCAGGGTTAGGGATTGTTTAGGAAAGTATATACTGCAAACTTTTGCGTATAACTTTTCTCAAATTTGATCTGAAGTGGAATGCATATGCTTTTGCTTTATAACATACAGTATGCTTATATTGTGTAATGATACATTCACTTATCCAAAATAAGTGTTTTCAATAAATCCCTAGTCAGGTGGAATATGTACAAATGAAGAACATTCAAAACCATTGCTAATCTTCTCATACATTTATCTAATTACAATAACTCAAAAAGAATAAGCAGATTAATAATACTGTAGATTCTGATTACATTTCTCATGCTGGCTAAGGTTAGTGTTAATGAATTCAACATTCAGAAAACACTGAAAGGTGGTGTGTTTGGGAGGATACCAAGGAAGAAACCACAGCTATCCAAACAGAACACTACTGAATGTCTAAGGTTTGCCAAACTCGACATAGATGATCCAGATGCTACTGGAGGAATGTGATATGATGAGACAGAAAAGGATCTTTTTTCTCAATATGAGAAATGTTTGGAAAACAATAATAATAAAATAAACACTGCATTCCCCCCAAAAAGAAAGTGATGATGGTGGGATACAATGGATTACAACAAAAACATTTCTGAAACATACAGCCACTGATATGCAGTAGCAATTTTGCTTTGTACATGTTGTCAGGTTTAAAACAATTACATCAAAGTTACTACACAGAAAACATTACTTACTGCATCTTTTACATTTATGGTATGATTTATGGCGGTAATAGAAGTTTAGAGCTTTCTTTCACACATCAGTATATTATGTGATCATTCTATTGCTTTACATTTTAAAATCCTTTCACAGTAAAACTTTGACAAAATCATTCTTTAGCACAGAATTGTGTGAGCTCTCTCTGTATCCTTTGGAAGGTAGGCTACTCACACAAGGGGATTTCTGCAAGTTAACCTCCCCCATGATCAGGCCACCCACATTCATAGTCATGTGCCTGGGATTGGCCATTCTAAATGAGTCCAGTGTACTCCATATTGAATCCTGACTGACAAGGAATAATGGAACACAGGAAATGGCCCCTGCTTGGAATATAACCACTAAAACTTATCTTGGAGCTATATACATTTTGTGGATGTTGAACAAAACCCGCCCAAGTCAGCTTGAAAAGACTGAAGGAAATCCAATTTATTTTCAGAGAAAGAAAATTAAACATCAAAGGGCAAGTGGTCATAGATCTGTGAGATGGTATTTTGTTCTTTATGAAATTATTTTATAAAGGAATGTATTGAAAAAAAAAATAATGGTAACACTTTACAGTAAGGTTTTATTTGTTAACTACATTAGTTAACATGAGCTAACAATGAACAAAACTTCTACAGCATTTATTAATCTTAGTTAATGTCAAACTCCACATTTACTATTTCTGAAATCAAAAGTTGCATCTGTTAACGTTAGATAATGCACTGTAAAGTAACATTAGGATGAACATTTATATTCACTAATATTAACAAAGGTTAATTAATGCTATAAAAATGTAATGCCCATTGTTAGTTCATGTAATGCATTAACTAATGATAACAGACATTATTGTAAAGTGTTACCAAAATAAAAAAATAATAAATAGAAAAAATGTTATTAGTTATTAATTAGTTAATTACTAATTGTGATTTATTATTCTGAAAGTTTATGTGAAGAAAGGTTTTCTTAGTTGAAATCAGGTGATAAGATCACATTGCTGCTATCCTTTTTCAGACACAGCATGGTACATTAAATTTTATTTAATTCAGTTTCTTGTCTTTTCCTTGAAATCCATTACTGTGTATTTTATGAGGAGAATGTGACTAAATTAAGATGGATGTACCTAAGTTTTTTTTTTTTTTTGCAATATCACTGCTTCACAGTGTCCTCCTTCCTGCACCTTCTGCTCTATTCTGAGAAGGCTAAGTGTTCCAGTACTGAGAAACAGGGTGACTGCAGAAATTCAGCTTGATTTGATTAGGCAAACGGAACAGGCAGCTACAGAGAAAACATTGCATGAGACTCTAATGCTTAAAATCTTGCACATAAATCAGCAAATGTTAACAAAACAATCAGAAAATAAACTATTTAAAAAAGTGAAATATTTGGAATGTTTTTTTGTTTGTTTTGTTTTTTTGATAAACACATAAAAAAGTGCCAAAGTTATGGCACTTTGATGCATACCATGGTAATTAATGATTATAAACTGCATTATTCATAGAACATAAAATACCATACCATATAATTTCGCACTTATAGCCTACGTTGGTACCATGTCCGATAACCGAGTGATCCTCATTCTCAACCCAGATTTTACATTGGACATTAATTGCAATCCAAAACAGTAGGCTACCGAAATATGCCATTATTTTCAACCACTAGAAGAGACTTAGGGCCCACACTTAGGGCCTACAAAAAAGCACAGTGGTCTAACAGTATCATGAGTCATTTATTTCGACATACTTTTGTGGCATTCAGTACATGACATATCATCTGATACATCACTGTACCATTGTAGTAGGCTAGTAACTACTTTTTGAATAAAGATCCACAGTAGCCACATTTTGATTGCCGCTTTAAAACACTCCAAGCATTACGATAACAGCTATAATTTAATTTCTTAAGGTTATCACGACTAAAAATGAGCTCTCGAAACACCCCACATGTGGAAATTATGTAACTCCACCGAATCCACATTTTCCCTGAGCAAACGAAGAGCGATGGCGGCCATGATGGATTCTAATAGAGGGTATGCACGTGACGTCATCGTCGACCGTTATGGCTGCGGTCACGTCCACTGAGTGGCACAAAGACTGAGCGGCAGCATTGGTTTTCAGCGAGAATGCCGCGAAAAACACACAAAACACTTCCAAAACGGGAAAGAGCTTTGTGATTGACTGTACAAATAGCTTTGACACAAAACCTGAGGTATATATTTAAAGACTGCCGAAAGCAGCAGAAAAAAGAAGCAAACAGATCACTTCACAGAAACAACTCGACTCCAGCAGAGAAACAGATTGCTGGATTTTGAGGTAAAATCATACTGTATATTGTATTGTCATATATTGTGTTGACAACTGATTAATTAAATATTTACTATCTTATATTCTGCACAATTTGGTGTTTTTATATAAACACTGACAAAAACTATACAAGTTTTAGGGCTGGACAATATGACGATAGGCTATATAACATTGATAAGTGATTACTCGGATTTAAACCTTATATTCTGCATAATTGGGTGTTTTTAAATAAACAACACTGACAAAAACTATACTATAAAACTATATATGTTTTAGGGCTGGACAATATGACGATATAACATTGATATAAGTGATTACGCGGATTTAAACCTACCTGTATTGTAGTTATATAAAATATTCACAGGCAGATTTGCTTTATGTTTTTCCCCAGCGTCGAAATCGGGCACATATAAATGTCAGGAAACACGACTCCTGGCTGCATGTCAGTATCCATGGATTAGGTTTATTTGACAAGTTGTAAGGAACACTTTCAATTCCAACCTTTAGTCTAATAATTCGTTTGTTTTACTCGCGTTTTCGCAGTTTCCTCTACTAAATTAGTCACGCAGCAGGTTCTTTTGCCACTCAGTTCAGCTGAGGGAGCGCGTTTTCGGCGGGAAAGTGACGTCGATACATACCCTCTATGCTGTCCTGTTCTGGTCTCCATAGGAACCGATAGGAACCCATTGTTAAAACGGGGCAAAAAGATCGACTGAATTAATTAAACAGAAACTTTTTGAACATGATTTATTAAAAAAAATCAGCGCAGGGTTAAGCTGTGCTGTTTTTGGCTGCCACAACAACTTAATAAATTCCTGGAAAGTACGTTTTGAGCACCAGCAAATCTAAAAAGAATATCCGGATACGTGACCATATGGCATATGCCTTGTATTTTATGCCAAAGACTGACAAGAGAAAACGAACATGCCTTTCAGCAGTTAGAATACTCCCCATAAAAGGTATCATTTTAAGGACAAAACTCCCCGAACTTCACCTGATCGGGAGCTGTAGTATGTATAAATGAGCGCCCATCTGTTTTCAAAGCTAACTTCATGACATCTATGCACTCATTGCGGTCATTGCAACACTGTGAAGTGATGGCACTATGGAGCCATGTGCTTTCTTTTTTTTAAAACAACCATTTTTATATGTTTAACGTTAGTTATCAGCTCGGAAAATTTCGCTATGAATCGGCCGAGACAGGAAAAAGGTGAATAATATATAATGTTATTAAATAGAGGGGCGGGGTGTGAAGGAGGACTGGCGCTGACGCAACTTAGAAGGCGTGGTTTGCGTTCTGCTGTTTCTGCCATTGAAGGGATTCAGTGTGTGGTGACTCGGGCGGAGTCGGCTTTACTGTCGGGAAACGAGCTCAATCATTAANTCATTTAGCGGGTTGAAATTTACCCCACTGCTGGATGTTACTTCCCCGAAGAAGCGTCGTATGAGGAGTGTTTTATAGCAGTTGTGGTGGGTGGATTTGTTGGAGAGCGGTGTAAACTGGAGTTACGGGAAGCGAAGGAGATTTTCTCGGCCCTGGTTTTCATGAACGGGCCCCTTACAACTTACTAAAGTTCGCAGATAGACTTCAGTTTCTCTCTGTTTCAACCATTGTTCGGTAGGTATGCTTGCTTTATGAAATGTGCAATGTATTTAGGTTGGGTGTGTATTGTAACGTTGAGATTACGGGAGGTTTGGCAGGATCAATTTACTGTGTCGATTGTTCCAGTACAGCGTGTCCCATCTGAATCCTATTAACGTACAGAGTCTCCGCTTACTTCACTATGTTAACTTGTCACTGGCGAATTATTTTCTACCGCAACTGTACATTTAGCTTCGTAAATGAAGTTGTAATCTTTCTAATGTTATTTTACGTATAAAGTGATATGCTTCACTAATAATAATCTGTTATGTTGTTTAAGGCTAATATTAGCCGATATGCTAACCCCGACCACGAAGAATTAATATAAACCTATAAATTTAAGCGTTTTATATCAGCGCCTCATGCATTGAGTCGTCATGCGTTAAAGCAGTAAGGTCGATTTTAATAGATCTGCTGTGTGTGATTTTTATCTGATTTGATTGTGGCTTTAGTATTACTATTTTATTTTAATTATTTAAACTTGCACTTTAATTGCCTTTTGAATGAATTCGGTTTATGTTTGGCAAAGTTATTCATGTTCGATCTTAATGTTGCGCCGATTAATAATCGTAATCTATTACATGAAACTCAAGGGAGAGTTTTGCTAGGTCAGCATTTTGACTCTTTGGAGTTTCTTTTGCGCCATTTGTTCTTTAATTCACACTTTTTTTTCAAAAAGGGTTTATCTACACTTCTGTGTGCATTTCCTTTTGACGCTTTCTTGGTTTATTAAGCTGCAGCACATTTATAACCTAAGCGCTTTGAGTACCCCAAAAAGCGCTATATATATAACGTGTAACTATAATTATTATTATTCTATTGTTGTTTGTACTATTATGCTACTATAAAAAAGAACTCGTGCATTTTGGTATTAAAATATTTGTTTTATTTGATCAAATTTGTAATAAGGGTATATTTACTAGTGTTTTCACCATGGAAGTTGAGTTGAAGTGCTTTTTGTGTGGCTTGTGTAAAATGGCTTCTCTTCTGTTGCAGGTTCGAGTTACTCTGTAAGATCCACACGAACAGGCCTCACACAGATGGGAAGAGTCTGTATGAAGCACCTTGAAGGTGCACCCAATCATTGGACTATTAGTTTCACATAATCCACTTTTCCAGAGAGACTATCCAGTGTGGATGATAATGATAACAAAGGCTTAAAGTCTTTGGATAAAACCTTTTTTTTTCTTTGACTCTTGCTCTCATACAATTATTGGTTCAAAGAACCTTTGTGAGCGGTCATTATCATTTTTGTAATACCAAAACTTTACCATCAAAATGAGTGCAGAAGGATATCAGTACAGAGCTCTTTATGACTATAAGAAAGAAAGGGAGGAGGATATTGACCTGCATGTAGGGGACATTCTTACAGTCAATAAGGGTGCGCTACTGTCAGTTGGCTACGTAGAGGGCATGGAGGAGAGACCAGATGAAATCGGATGGCTTCCTGGCTTTAATGAAACCACTCAAGAAAAGGGGGACTTTCCTGGTACGTATGTGGAGTTCATCGGAAAGAAAAAGATTTCTCCACCAACTCCCAAACCAAGGCCCCCAAGGCCTCTACCTGTGGCTCCTGGGCCCGCAAGGCCAGACTCGGACTCTGAGCAAAGTGAGTGATCTTAATTTTTTTTCCCTAAATGTTATTTTCAGCCTTTTTGCCACATCCCGGGGTCTGGAAATGTTGCTAACTGGACTCAAACATGTCTTGCATATGATGGAAATAATATTTATGTCTTAAACCCTCTATCTTTCTTAATTTGGTCACCAGAGTTGACCTTAACCAGTGGTCACAAAGCAGATCTTCATTTATTTACAGTATAAAAATAGTCATTTTAGCTTGGTTGGTGCATAATTTTAACGAACCCTTTTTTTACTTAACTAAGTCCATTCATGCTGATGCCAAACCCACGTACCTCTCTTAAAATACCCACTTACCACTTATTCCATTTTCGTAACTAGTGACCAGATTTTACACCACCATTTCATGAAGAGATTGGATTTATAGCTGCAGCACACAAATGTCGCCTGAATATTTAAGGCTGTTTAAGGTTTGCACTGGGCTATGGTTCGTAATTGCAAACATGGCAGGAAGCCCAGATTTGGATAGAGGCCTGCACACAGTAGTTTGTAATTGTCTGGCATTGCTGCATCTTTCGCACAGCCACAGTATGAGTTCTTAGAGCCCCCTATGACTCCTTTAAAATCACTCAGTTCTCTTAATCTGTAGTTTTGATCTAACAATACAGATTCTAAGGGCACTTTCACAGTGTAGCTTTTGAGGCTTGTTTGCTTTAGGTTCTTAATAAGAACCAGAAAGAGAAACTCAGTTGCCATGGTGACAACTAAACTAGAGATACGTTTTTCAGATTAATGGAACATAAATCGTAAGTGAGGTAAGTCACTCAAAATCAACTTGTGTGCTACTTCCTCGTCCTTTGTGGTTTGATGCATAAGAACATGAGTACATAACTTTTTTTTAATCTTTGGTGAGAGCTTTTTTTTTTGTTTGAAACCCAGCTAATTTTTTCCTGGTGGTCAAGATTGCTTAAGCCGCATAACTGGCTTAAGTGACACTATGGCTTCTTTTTCTTTTCTTTTTTTCTTTTTTCTTTTTCCCCTGAATGACTATTCCGTGTCCATGTTAAGGGAAGGGAGAGGAAGCTTACACTGGACAGGGGTTGAGACTTGGAGAATGGAGTTTTGAGGAATGTAAACCAGAAGCAGATATGGAAGACGGCCAGAGCTCATGGCATTATGCTGCTCACACACTAGAATCAGGAGGACTCAAACCCAGTCCACCACTCCACCACTAAAACCACATAAAATTCCAGCTCTCAAACCCAAGCACTTTTGACTTGGCAGAAATTATTTTTCTAATCTACATGGGACATTAACAATTGAAATCTGATGCTGTTTTACACTGTACACTTTTAGGAAGATCATTTCAGCCTTGCTAGAAAATCTTTGGTTTCTCTTCCTCAATTGAAATGACTACCCTATGGGTTTTTTTTCTCTTCTCTTGAATGCCCTCAATCTATTTGCGTAATTGTTGTGTAAAGAATCAGTGCAGAGAGAAGTGAAATGTCAGAAAATGCCCCTCATTCTCGATATTGATGCTTGAGGTATTATGTGGCACTGTGTGGTAATATGTGTCATTATTTGACATAAATATGAATCTCTAGAGCTAGCTGAGCTCATTCAGAAAAGTATTTTCTCCTACTATACTTTTCATTAAAATAAAAAAAAAGAATTTAAAGTGAGTGCTGTCCAGTGCTTAAAGCTGCAGTCCGTAACTTTTGGCGCTCTAGCGGTTGATAAACAGAAGTGCATGCATCTTGTGGAAGAACACTCTAGCCGGAGCTACTTCTCTCTGTTTGTCTATGACGAATTACGCAGGTACTGTTCTACTCAGCAGCAATGTTGACCCGACCCAGTCTAAAATAGTCAGAATATAAACACTTATTATAGGTGTACCGTAGTGATTCAGGATAAGACAAAAACACGGTTCGGAAAATGGATTCACGATGTACATGCTCATTATATATTTGTGTACATTTAGAACACAAAAAAAACTATGGACTGCAGCTTTAAAGGGTTAGTTCACCCCAAAATTAAAATTCTGTCATTAATTACTCATGCTCATGTCGTTCCACATCCGTAAGCCTTTCTTTCTTCTTCAGAAGACAAATTAAGATATTTTGACAGAATGCTGTCAGATTTCTTTCCATAGACTGCTTTTGCAACTACCACTTTGATGCTTCAAAAACTTCATAAAGAGATTGGAAAACTAATCCATATGAGTCGAGTGGTTTAGTCCAGATTTTCTGAAGAAAATCGATCGCTTGTTATGACGAACAGATTTAATTTTGGCTTTTACTCGCATGTAAACATTGATCAGCGAACATAAGCACAAGCTCATCAACCTGCTTCATGCGCGAAAACAAACCTCTTCCGGAAGCTCAAATGTGCTACGTAACCAATGAGGTTAATTCTCTTGTATTACGCAGCACGTGTCTTAATTTGAATTCCCAAGAAGAACGAAAGTCTTACGGGTGTGGAACGACATGAGAGTGAGTAGTTAATGACAGAATTTTCATTTTGGGGGGAACTAACCCTTTAAGGGAGCACACAGAAATGGAACTGACTATGTACAGGAAAATGTCAGAGACTCACAGCATAAGAAATTATGGAATGTCTAAAAGACACATCTCACAAATTGACCAATTCAGCAGTTGGTTTTTCCTCTTAAGTGTTCATTATAATAATCTACCAGCACAGGAGAATTCCGGGCCGAGAATGATTTGTAATTGTGCCTTGCCGAACCAAGCTCAAATGGAAATAAAACTTAAACCATTCCTTACCATTCTTAGAACCTTTCAGCCCGATGGTGGAAAAGTGACATAGGGTCACATGACGCCACCCACGATGCCGTGTTTAGATGAACATGTAAATATATGCTGTGCGCTTTCCTCTCAATAACAAAAAACGCACAACAAAAATGACAGCGATGAGAAAACAGCAGTTAAGAAAGCATCGGCGATGTGGATATGTTTGCAAAAGCTCTGTAATTCGTCACTTCAGTCAAGCCACGTACACGTTTATTTATATAATGTAATAGATTTCTTTAAAGCAAGCAGCTTTATAGTATTAAATGTGAAAAAACTTCAGTTTCTACAATAAAGCAGCTCATTTGAAATGATGGAGCACCAGTTCGCTTTAGTGTTATGGTTTATGGCTGTGAGATTTCGATTTTAATCACAAATTTTTAATATTTCCTTACCCACAAACTTGTCTATATATATTTTTTTTTGGAAGCCGGCGTTATTGACGATATTTGCGGGCACCATATCTTTGCATAAATGATAAGTGATGCCGTCGGATATTTCTTTATGCTTTTTTGAACTCTTTTCATATGTTGCGCAGTTCGCAAATGCCTGTATTATTGAATTTTGTTCACCTGGTTTGGAATGTTCCATTGTTATCCATGTAAACATGAACTAGACGGATGTCTTTAACCATTACTCTTGCATCTTTTGTAGCATCTTGCGCATGACACTGTTATACGTGGCACTCAAGGTAAAAGAAGTTAAACTTTTAAAAACATGTCTCTAGACCCGAGTCTCGTGTTTAACCGCATAAATGTGTTAGTGTAAATGGCCCTTAATACTCTGTTTTGCCGCAGTGATAGTTTGATAGGTCTTGCAAATTGCCTGGTTTTGATACATCATCTTTTGTGTCCAAATTATTCCCAAACCACGGATGCTGATTTTTTTTAATTATTTTTTTTCAAGTCCTTTTCCTGCCCTGAATTCACCTTCCCCGTTTCTGTGCTTTTTTTCCATGTTGTATAAACCCACTCTGTTCTGTCCTCTCACTATTTAGG
This sequence comes from Anabarilius grahami, assembly GCA_003731715.1. Classification (NCBI taxonomy): domain Eukaryota; kingdom Metazoa; phylum Chordata; class Actinopteri; order Cypriniformes; family Xenocyprididae; genus Anabarilius; species Anabarilius grahami. Next base: position 378,748 of record RJVU01060737.1, read on the forward strand.
TGCGTTGCATTCAGATTGCACACTGAGGGGGCAGGCAGAAAAATCATGCTTTCTGCGGTTTAGCAATTGTGTATGCTCAGATAGCACCCTATTATGATGTTGGATGTTAGTCATGGAGTGGACTCTGCACTTTGTTGTAAACTACTTGAGAAATTTAAATAAACGTGTTACCATAATAGTGTTTTGTTTTTGTGCATATATATATATATATTATTGAGAGAGTATTTACCTCAGGTGGTAACATGATGAATCAAAGTTTTTCCAGAAGCTGATTTTTTTTTTTTTTTTTATATATATACATTTCTTTCTCTTTTTTTTTATACATTTTTTTACAGTGCACCAGCCATACTGTTAAATGGCATTACTTAGATAATTGTGAATGCACTGTATATTTAAGGCACCCAGGACAGGTTACACTCACTGTGTTTTAGATTTATTAGCCGCCACTGAAGGGTCTTCCAGATTTTTCTTAGCTCTCTCATTTCTCCATCTTCCTCTTTGAATTTTTGGATTATTCTTCTGGGTTCAGACATGATTGAGGAGTTTGAGGGGGAGTGTTTAGCATGGGACCTCTGTCTTTCTCTCTTTCTCAGCAGCTGAGACTCACTTAAGAGAACAGCAGATGTGGAATTTCTGTCTGTTTTGGCTCCCAGGCTTTTTTTTAAAGCACTAACATACTCCTTTCTGTGGGCCTCTAGAGTGAGAGGATCCGTATGTGCCCAGCCCAGCTTTGTGCACAATTCTTGTTTTATTGTTAACCCATTCTTGTTAAAGCTTTCAACTACATTCTGGGTCCACAAATTGTATTGCTCAGTTTTTCCTTCACTTCGGTTCCAACTTTTTCTGTGCGTGACTCCAAACAAGGAATGAGATATTTTATGGCTTTAACTTCTGTACTATGGAAATTAGAGTTCCTCTTTATCCACCACTGTTCTGTTTTATTGCATGGAGTATTACAGTTTTGAGCTGGTAAACATACACTGTTTATGAATTCTTTCCAACATACTTTATAGCAGTTGATTTTTTTTTTTTTTCTTCTTTATGACCGATATAATATAATACAATAACAAATAATATGGACACAAAATAGCTGAATAAATTAAGGACACAATGGTTATGCCTGTCGTCTAATTATCCAACAACCGACCAGTGATAAAATATTCTAATATTTTTCTTTTAGATTTGATATTTTCAGCAGTGGTACTATAGTTTGCGTGCTGTTCTTTAGCAATTAAGTGTTTTTTTTTTTAGGCAGAAATAATGA
>RJVU01060737.1:383221-397801 GCA_003731715.1 Anabarilius grahami
AGTCATTGCTAAGATATTCCTAGAAGTCCGTACATGGCATTTTCTTTTCTTTTTCAAATAGTTAAATATTTGGTTTTCCGCAGGTAGTTGACGTAGCATGTCCATATCATCGTATATCAAAATCAAGATCTTAGGTTAAAATGTACATCTTGTGACTGGTTAATTGTGACTTTCAAAGATTTATTTTCTTTTTTTGAAGAAAAAGTGCATTGATTATAATTCTGACATTACACACCGTATACTTTTACTCACAAGCAAAGATTAAAAAATTATTATTATTATCAAAATGATACAATTATTATGTAACATATCACTGTGTCTACACCAGATGCAAGTGGCATGACAAAAGCAAATAGAACCCATTATGAATGAATGAGGCATTTATATAGAACTTATGTACTACTGTACACCCAAAGCGCTTTACAATCATATTGGGGGTCTCTCCTCAACTACCACCAGTGTGCAGCATCCACTTGGATGATGCGACGGCAGCCACAGAACAACGGTGCCAGTGTGCTCACCACACACACACCAGCTATAGGTGGAGAGGGAAAAGAGGGATAGAGACAATTCAATGGATGGGGATTATTAGAAGGCCATGATTGGTAAGGGTCAATGGAGGCCAGGACACCGGGGTTACACCCCTACTCTTTTACGAGAAGTGCCATGGGATTTTTAATGACCACAGATAGCTACAACCTCAGTTTAACGCCACATCCGAAGGACAGTTCTTGTTACAGTATAGTGATTAAAAACGTACCTGCCTGTAGCTTTCTAGTAATCCTGAAGGCATTGATTAGCTTGTTTGTTTGTAATCAATGTCTTCAGGATTACTATAAAGCTACGGGGCAGGTGAGTTTTTATCAGGGTTGGAGCTAAACTCTGCAGGACAGTGGCCCTCCATGACCAAAGATGCCCATCCCTTTTCTAGAGTCTAGACCGGTCGCGTACCATGTAGACACTGTGTAGGATCTGATCTTACGGCCATTTCACACTGCAAGCTTGAGCTTCTGAGCACCTTTGGCTTGCTTAGTTGGGGACACTTGACATTTGACTTGACATTTGATATTCAACAGTATTCTTGACATTTATTCAACAGTGCTTCTGATCTGCCTGCATTGACACTATTCTTTAAGAGCTGCTGTGCAGCCAAAATTATGTACCAGTTATCAATGTAAAGCTGCTTTGACACAATCTGCATTGTAAAAAGCGCTATATAAATAAAGGTGACTTGACTTGACTTCTTGTCAGCTTCATGTCACTTTTTGTGTCAAGTCATATTTTGTCCATCAAAAGTGTGCTGTCATGTTGATTAAGTGTGAGCGCAGCAAAAATAGACTCGGCGCCAAAACTTTTGCTTCACTACTGCTCATGCAACGTTTCCTGCTTGATGCTCATGCATTGCTCCTGGTGTGAACACACTCATTTGTTAAAGCTGCTGTCTGCAATTTTTCCTCTTTGTCGCCATCTCTTGTTTGAAACCTGCAATTGCAGTCATATGCGGAACAGTTATCTGTACGTGCGTTGTGCCTCGGCACAGCTCATCAGCGCGGATGAATCTAATGCTTGCTGTCAGTCACCGCACCGGTGTGAATACTGTACTTCAGAATCACAGATTCTACGTCTTGAAAGTATGACCAAAATAAGAATTTTCACTGGAAAATATCATCTGAACAAGTAACATGTCTGCCACTTTTGTTTTGACCAACTGAGGAAAAAAACATTAGGCTACAATAAATCGCACTGCCAATGATGATTAAATCTAACGATCGCTTAGCTTGGATCACTTCAAACTGTGCAAATTATTATTACTGTTATATTGTTCTCAAATTGTTATTGTTAACAACATCAGCATTGCGTGACTGTGTATTTAGTGTATATTAGCGTTACCTGTAGATTTCAATTTCTGTAGCCACTCTACAGCCCAAAGTCTTTTGCTTTTTGGCTATGGGTGAATCTCCAGTTGTCACTGATGATTGTCATTTGGATCTTTCTGGATTACAATCCGCCATCAAAATTATTAGTTTAATTATTTCAGCTGCTGTGAGAAAAGGCTATAAATGTGCCGCTACCGGCAGCGTCCTCACATGATATCACTGACTAGCCTCTCGACGGGACTCCTTCTGTTTACGGACATGACGTAATGACGCACAGAGGAACTGCTGCATGCTCGAATTTCCCGTGGAAATCCGCCATGTCGCTCTTATTATAAAACATCATTACAAGCTTACTGTTGTGAATCGAGACAAGATAATTAGATAGTTTTGAACACTGGCTGGTTATGTACTTGTTCAAAAGTTGATTTTGGATAATTTTTAACCAAAAAAAGTTGCGGACTGCAGCTTTAACATGCACGCTGGAAAAAAAACGTGCACTCTGCTCACGCACCACTCAAGCTTGCGCTGTGAAACTCCCGTTAGACCTGTAGTTGATTTCATTATTCCCAACAGGAGTGTGTTGTGTTGATGATATAATATTGATTTGCCATCAGTGAACAAGCACTGAGCAGGTAAACCCTGCAAGCAAACTAAACCATAAACACTCATTAAATGAAATAAAAGGATTTTAATTTCCTGAGTTTGAGATTGTTACAAGATTTAAGCTCTTAAAGCAACTGGAAATCACAATGAATTCATGCTGTTTCAGCAATGAAGATTGAAAACATGGAAATAACCCATCTGTGTCACGGCATTATTTCTCCATGTAACCCTGGATTAGTAGCCTCAGATATGTCGTGTGCTGTAATTGTTTGTTGTGTGCTATCTGAGGTCAAGAATTTTCACACACTGCCCCGGGAGAGACGCTGTCCCTCTGTTTTTACATTGAATGATTTATCACTGTAAAATCTCAAATAGCAATTACAGTAGATGTTTCAAACCATCACTAAAGCAGTGCCTTTTTGTCTTCTGTTGATTTGAGGTGTTATACTTTTTAACCAATAGGGGGCGACTCTGAATTTTCCTCATTTAGGCAATTTAATAAAACTTTTGATAGCCTCTGTCTTTCATTGCATATTATTGAAGATTTAATGTATACAACTGATTACATAAACACGATTTATAGGAGACATGAACTTGTTTAATAATGCTCCAAAGTGTCTGAATTTCCATTTTAAGATTCAAAGTTTGTGTTAATAGCAACTCCTTTTTAGATTTAAAGGTGTAGTTCACCAAAATGAACTAAACAAAAAAAAAATTTTTTTATAAAATTGGAACACCAACATTTTAACAATGTTAACAGAAGTGTTAACAGAAACTTCACACAGCTTTTTCTTTTTCTCAAGTTTGAAGTGACCACTTCTGTCAAGCTACCAAGAGAAAAAAATGTGTCGGGTTAGAGTACATGTAACATACAGAGTACAAATATTCACAGCAACCAGAGCAGCTGACTCTAATGGAAACACTGCTTTCTGCTACATCTTGACAATTGATAGCAGTTAAACTGGTCCTCAAAAGCAGGTTTAACTACTTAAAAAAAAAAATCCTTTATTGATTCATGGGGGAAATGTGATCACTTAGTAGTTTGCTAGAATGATATTTCAAAGAACAACTAGGCAGTGATGGAAATGTAAGATACACGAGTAGACCCCTAAAATTAACTGCTGAGGAAACTATCTATAGCACCATATTCAAATCCTCTGATCTTACTGTGGTTCAGACATACTGAGATTTGTTCCACAAAACCCAGACAACTGCTTTCCCCTCTTTGACCTGTGGTCCCTTTCCTTGCAACCTATGGCATTGGAGGAAAAAAAAAGGGCCGACACATTCAGACCCTACACATGTTCAGACTTGCATATGGACCCTCTCTTCCTCTTCCAAGTGTTGCTACGGCAACCAGAATCTGGAGTCCCTGATTGGCTGTCTCAATCTTAGCTGGGCTGCTTTCTGCATGTTTTCTGTTTAATTTTCTTGCAGAGAACTAGGGGCATTTTAAGCTTTTTTTTTTTCATTTTTTTTTTCATGCACCAATATAGCTGTTTACCCTTTACCCATAAAGTCTTACTGCACTTGGACTTGACCATGAATACATCTTTAATTGTTTCCATTGCCTGGTAGATTGCGTGATCTTAACTGCACAGCTTGGATAAATTAAGCCTTGTAGTTTGAAACAGAAAATGTTTTAATGTGGATCTTTCTAGAGCATTGATCACAATACCACTTACTAAGTTACCACTATTGCTACTCGCCATGGGTCGATGAGCTTGGCGTGAGTGTAATATTGAGTGAGATCACGACACTATTGCTGAACTGCCCAGTTCTTAGTAGGGGTGAGAATCTTTAGGCACCTCACAATCCGATCCGATTCCAATTCTGGGAGTCACGATCCGATTCCAAAATGATTCTTGATCTACTTTTTTTCTTATTAATTAATTAGTTTCGTAAACTAAATATTTTTTTTTTNATATAAAGTTTCGTATTTATAAAATATAAGCCCATAGCACTCCAAACAACATAAACGATGCCTTCGTAAAGCATTTATAAGGAAAATAGGCCTACCGGCGGGCAAGAACGCAAGCTGCAAGCGCGTTTCTCTCACAGCTCAAATCCTGTGCAATGATGAAACGCGTGAATGAAAACGCTCTGTTCCGTGCCGGTGGACACGCACCGTAAGCACACGCAGCGTCATCTCGCAACTGCGGTTAGAAATAAGCTCAGAATCGATTCTGAATCGTTGAAGACAGAAATGACAATTTTTTTTTTTTTTTCTCTCCCACCCCTAGTTCTTAGTGTTGCTTGCTTATACTTAACGTCACGCAGCTTTTTGAGGAAAGCGTTTAGACACCCTGACTTACACTGAAGAACGGACTCTGGGTGAAACTTTAGGATGGGCTCTTTTAACTTGGACCTGTACACAACCTCCCATTGCGGTGTATCTTGCATGGTCGAGCACCTAGGAACATTAGTCTAGTTGTTCTTTAGTTACTCAAGATCCTAGAGATGGTGTCTCAGGGACATAGTGGAACCTTGAACCAAAACATTTGGACCATTCTATCATCAATCCTAAATGTCATTCAATCTAGCCCCATGGAAGGCCAGTGGTATCAAGTCACCCTGAGTTACTTGGAAGCAACTCAATCCCCCCCTACTCTCTCAGCCCTGCATCCACTGTGGAAATGCCCATCCAATGCATGTAAATAAACACAAGGCTCTTGGAATATACAGATCTACGATGAAATGGGGTGTGCATTATGACATGATTTATTTACTTTTGTAATTACAAACCACTATAGTGTGACTTAAACTAAAGTTATAACTTTAAGACATCATAGTGACTTAAGCTAATTCACCGAACTTGTGGGAAATGCTAAGAATCCGTTAAATTCAAGAACCATATTTGTCACTTTTGGCTGGAACATTTCGAGCTAAAGTAAAATTAGCCCAGCGCTTTGAATCTGAATTCTAAGAAGTAGCAGGCTGGATAAGGTGTCTGTCTGGGCACAAGGTTACCCCTCAGCGCGGCGTACCAAAGTGGCACTACTCTCCAAATTTCTATATGAGGAATCTGTCATTCACTCCCCCTGCCTCGAGTTCAACAGTTCTCAGAAAATAAATAACTCCTTATGCTCGATTTTGCTTTGCCAGTAATGGACTCCAGATGGCTTTCAAAGTTGAGTTCAAGAGAAGGGGTGTGATATGAGCAATACAACTTTCTTTGCTTATCTCCCAGGCTGGTAAAATTAAAAAAAGTCCCAGAGCCTTGGGACTAAACAAGACTATTATTTCTAATTGCTTAAAAACCCATTTCCTTATGTGTGGTTGGTTTTTCCATTTAGGCAGCTTCCAAACTTTTAGTTTGAGTCATTCCTTCTAAGAAACTCTGCAAAACTGTAAAGATCTTCTTGATACCTCCTATTAAAAAAAACTCTGTAAAGGGAACCCATTCATAATATGCTGTTTGGATCTGTGGCCTCGGACGCTGCTAACAGTCAAGTCTTTTAGAAATCCAAGCCTTTTAAAATGCTGTGCACTGAATCCAAATAAAGCACAAGCCAGTCCCGCAGCCCTTTCATGCCCGCACCTGGACTTGTAGATCTCAGTAACCCTCCACCCCGCACCAGAGGCTGCATATTTGGTCTGTTTATTTTATCCTTTTCGTCCACCTCCACTGCACACTTAATCATATCCTACCGGTCAGCACCAGCCTTAAACACACTTAGATGTGCCGTCCAAATGTGCTCCTTGCTGCACCACATAAATACATGAAGACGACTATTGATCTAAGCGTCCTGTGACTGTGGAGTGGGTCATGGTGTAAAGTTCTTGTTTTCCTTAGAGGCTTTGAAATGATGGTGTTTGGTGCTTAATGAAAAGCTAGTAGTGTTGCTCAAAGGTACCTGGTGGCTTTTTTTATATGATTGTTTAACTTTCTTTCCTTAAGGCTTAAGCACTCTGTTAGACCTGACAGAGCAGTTCGCTCCACCAGAGATGGCACCGCCCATGCTGCTCAAGCTCCTTGAGGCCATCGAGAGGAAAGGTGAATCCATCATGCATATTTCTTTGTCATGTGTACACGCAAGTCATAATTATTGCATTTTCTACCTCTATTAACTCACATATAAACTCTGTACAGGTCTAGACAACCCTACTCTCTACAGAAACTTCACTGCTGGAGGAGGTCTGGATGTCAGACAATGCTTTGATAGTGGTAAGTGACACATTCCGTTAGCTGTTGGCACTGTTAACAGTTGTAAACTGGTGCGATACGACAAATTCTTTTCTGTCCATGCCGTGTGTGAAATGCAACAAAATCACAGCCTTAGACAGCATGCCTGGATATTCCTATTGTACCAATTTTTCAAAAAATCCACCCAAAGTATTAAAAGTCACTTCTCGTCTCAGACAATTTCTCAGCCACTCAGAATTATTTTAGAAATCACATATCAACACCCTGACAACCACCCAGAACAACCTAGCATTGTAACTTTGAGCACCAATCATATTTTCAATGTGATGCTACAAATAGAAACTGAACGGCTGTCATGTGAATCTGGTTAGAAAAGAAATGTGCCTGGTTAGTATACAGTGCTAGTTTGATTCCTTCCTGTCTCACTGATGTTTGTGTTCTTTGAATTAGACCCTGCCTCAGTGGATCTTGAGCAGATGGACCTTCAGATGTTGTGTGATGGTCTGAGGAGGTATCTTCAAGATCTACCTCAGCCTGTCATCCCTTCTATGGTCTACACTGAGATGATGCGCATCGCTCAAGGTGAGTTTCCATAGGATTACTGCACATCAGCATTAGGTCAACAGCCCTAAAACTCTCATGGGATTTCTATGATATAGTATTAATCCATATTAATACTGCCATGTGACTCATTGGATTTACACCAGGATGAGTTTCCATTTCTCAGTTTGCCCCTAAGCTAATGTTTAAACTGCTATTAAATGCTTTTGCTTGTTTTTTTTTGTTTTTTTTAAATCGGTTCATTCAGCTTTCATCTTAGATAGGGCTTTTCAAACTTTTTGAAGCAGGGACCCCTTACGAGGAGAAATTTCCAAGGACCCCCTCATAATTATAACAGTGGCTAAAGTTAATGTGGTTGAGAGTAATGAACATAATATGCTTGTTTTATTGGTGCAAACGGACCCATTGTATATGCACTTTTTGATAATAAAGCACAATTTTATTATTTGCCATATTTTCTGGAAAATAAGACACACCAGGTCAAACTTACGTTGTTGAAAGAGAAAATCGCATCGATGTGTAAGTCGCATTTCATTATTACATTCAGAAATACCAGTAAAATACTGGTAAATAAAGTGAAACGTTAACAAACATAAAACTATACACATGCATTACTTATAACTTTAATGGCAGCCTATTCAGAACAAAACAAAAATTAAAAATAGATAGAGATAAATTATAGTGCCATTTATTACAAACATTTATTTCAAATGCAAAGCTATTACAAACTTATTTAAAGCGTAAAATTAAACTGAATCCTGCGATGGGTTCACGTACCTCTCATTCATCAGTTTCCATGAATGAATCGTTAGTAAACTGTTATTACTATTTCTGTTAACTACTAAACTATTATTTATGTAAAGAAGGCTTTGTACTTCTCTCATCTCCCAGTATCCATTAAAACAGCATTCACATACGCGAAAAATGTTTGGAATAACACTGCAGCAGAGCGATGCTCATTCTGACCAGCACAGCCTACCCAACAGACAAATTAAACTGAACCAAATAACTTAGTTAACAATGCTAGAACTGATATGTTGTGTGTGTGTGTGCGCACATGAGGCGCTACCGTGATCACTTGGATTATATCAGCGGAAAACAATTCTAAACGTTGTATTTCTATTTGTGTTCGTTCAAAATAACAAAAACGTTGTACATTTTGTAAAATAAAGAAAACAAACACACTGTGCATGCCGTCTTCTTCTTGAAGCACGTCAAAAAATAAACACTCTGCGAATACTGCCTACTTGTCAGACATGAGAAATGTATCAATAGAAATCTTGAAGTGCCTACTTTTAAGTGGCTACATATTGTTTAATTGACATTAAAGGATTAGTTCACTTTCAAATAAAAATTTCCTGATAATTTACTCACCCCCATGTCATCCAAGATGTTCATGTCTTTCTTTCTTCATTCGAAAAGAAATTAAGGTTTTTGATGAAAACATTCCAGGATTTTTCTCCATATAGTGGACTTCAATGGAGCCCAAACGAAGGTCAAAATGTCAGTTTCAGAGCAGCTTCAAAACGTTCTACACAATCCCAGACATGGAATAAGGGTCTTATCTAGAGAAACCATCTCTCATTTAAAAACAAAAAAACAAAAAAAAATGTTTTAACAATAAATGCTCATCTAGAACTAGCTCTCTTCTTCTTCTCTATTAGAATTCCGGCAGTGTAGACACTGCTAAGTCTATTACTGCCCTCCACAGGTTAAAGTTTGAACTAATTGTTATATACTTGTACTAGCATATTGTATATGACCATTTAGTTCAAACTTTGACCTGTGGAGGGCAGTAATACACTTAGCAGTGTCTACACTGCCGGAATTCTAATAGAGAAGAAGAAGAGAGCTAGTTCAAGATGAGCATTTTTGGTTAAAACTTGTAAAAAAAACTTTTTTTAGAAAATGAGCAATGGTTTCTCTAGATAAGACCCTTATTTCTCATCTGGGATCACTGTAAACTGTAATTTTGACCTTCAACCGTTTGGGCTCCATTGAAGTCCACTATATGGAGAAAAATCCTGGAATGTTTTCATGAAAAACCTTAATTTCTTTTCGACTGAAGAAAGACAGACATGAACATCTTGGATGACATGGAGGTGAGTAAGTTATCAGGAAATTTTAATTTGAAAGTGAACTAATCCTTTAAATACATTCGATAAATCATTTTGGAATATGTAGTCCGGAAAAACAGCACAGCAAATTATTTCGCGGACCCTATAGGTCACGGACCCCCACTTTGAAAACCCCTGATGCTAGTAATGTTCCTAGGCTATGTTCTAGCTATGCAAGTACAGCTTCTATGTTACAGGATTAGATTTTGGTAACATAAAATCTCACTATAACAATATCATAGTTTGCTGCTTTAGCTCAAATCAAACTAAAATGTGTATTTAAAGCATTTTAATCAGGCTGGTTCAGATAATGCACATTTTAGAATAAGGACTGTTGAATATTTCAATTAAAATGTGTGACTTCCTTTTATGTTATGTTCAGAGTTACGATATTTCCAGTTCATTATTGTTTTTTGGGGGTTTTTTTTTGAGTGGTCCGGCTCAATCTACGGTTTCTGGTGTAGCACACAAATCCTATGGTCCTTTAAACCAAATGATGCTTGGAATAATCAGACCATTTTTCATTAATCTAATTTCATTACAAGAGCCACAGGGTGGTGCTATTGTTCTCAAGATATGTGTTAGCCAGATGATGAGCCTCTTACAATTGTAGTAAAGTGTAAAAAGGAGTCACAGTCCCATGACCTTATAAAAGTATGGGCTGTGAAGATACAACCACACAATCTTGATAGATGAGTCTGCACTTCTGCTTTTAGAAGTACACATGTTCCAACACTTATTTGATTTTGTCTACTAACCCCAGCCAATTCAACTGCGAAAAGTATTCCAGGTGTTGTATTGGCCATTGATTTTATCTGCCCTCGCTGTGTGACTGAACATTCTGTACATGTGCAGAACAAACTTTTGGCAATGTAAACTAGCATGTACCCAATTTGAGAGAGAACAGTGTGTTTTTTTTGCTTTGCACTTCTCTTTTGGATAGTGTAGTCACGTGGCTGGAAACAGGATATCTGTGGTTAATAGGCCTAAAGCAAACCTGAAAACTTATCTGCGACATCAGCGCTGTCAACCAATCACCTCTGTGTACCTTACACACTCTGTCATTGTCTCGCTTAAGATCTTGTGCGGTTAAGTGCGCACTGAGTGCAATTTTCCACTTTTTTTTTTTGCATATGTCCTCACTGATTATTGGTATGTTTAGCTCACGTTAAATATGTATCACATGACACCACTTTACGTGCATGTAGGTGGGTGTTAGAAAGCCCTTGTTTTACACTCCTCTGTCTGTCTCTTCAGAAGTGCAGGGTACAGACGAATGCGCACATCACCTGCGGCTGGTGGCCAGCTCCTCTGCACTTCCTCCACAGTACTGGCTGACCCTGCAGAGCTTGCTGCGCCACTTCTCCCGTGTATGCCAGGCCTCAGCGGCTAACCTGCTCAGTGCTCGTGCCCTCGCTGAGATCTTCAGTCCAACACTCTTCAGACATCAGCCCACTAGGTACATCCTGACACATATGCTAATGAATCATGTTGTTGCCAGCTAGCCTGCTAGCAAAAACTGATCTTTTTATTTCCCTTCCCAGCTGTGAGCCCAGCCCTGAGGCACACATAAGGATAGTTGAAGTCTTGGTGACCAGCGAATGGAGTGACAGTCAGGCAGCTCCAGGTAAAAACACTATAACAATGATATAAAATTTAAAAAAAAATACTCTAAGGCAATGCTTTTCAAAGAGTTCTTAACCAACCCAACCAAATAATTTAAATTTTATTTATCTTAAAAAATCTTAATTGTTGCTGTAAATAAAAAATACAAAAATTAATAAAAAAAAAAGTACAACATTACACAGATGTCATATTTGAATATTGTCTTTATACAAAGGCGAATCTTCGAGTCAAAAAGGTTGAGAAACACAATATGATAGTGATCCAGCAAATTGGATTCAAACCAGTGTTGTCCAAATAAGCACCATGGTCACACATGCACAATTAATAATGTAGTGGAATAGATGAATGGGCAGGCATCAACGGGGAGAAGATAGGGAAAGGTAATTGGAGTTGAAATTTGTGTAATGGACTTGCACCTGGGTTTACCACATGAAACACGTTGGCTTTATAATTGCTAGCCATTAGGCCACAGCTCCAACGGATGTTCACTTTTACAACCGATCAAAAAAACACACACTCCTCCAAAGAATGGCTAAAATGTATTGAAAAGGGATCTGATGCATTCTATGCAGAAAAGGGAAGACCGCATTGATATTCATAAACTCTAATGTGAAGTAGCTTTTTCACTTGAGCAGTATGCAGTCTTAGCAGCAATATGCTCTGATATGAATGTTTAATGACTGGGAGCGCTCTGTCGAAAAATCTGTGCTCCACTCACTTGCTTTTGTTGGTTAGGTTCATTTAGAGATGGGACAGACACTTCTGCTGTGTGTATTTGTGTGTGAATGCTGCCCTGAACACAGACCAGTTGTCTAGTTGGGCTTTTATAGCACTAGTAAAGTCTCTCTCCCTGCTTCTCTCCCTGTCTTTATCCGTCTTTCTCTCTCCCAAGTCTGGCTGTGAGACCGTTTAAATGTTTTATTACCTGTTAGGGCCTATTTATACCTTGCCCTGGCATGGAGCAAGCTCAGCTGTCAGTAATTTGCACCTGCAGGAGGCTGGGTTGGGCGAGACGAGTCCAGACTCAAAAGCACACTTGCCTCCTTGCTGCTCGGGCAGCCCAGTCTCTTCCTGTACCTCTTGTACAAGCTTTTACACAAACATGGGTCACACAAGTGCCACTTTTTACTTCTACTTTTTGCTTTACCAACCTGCCCACACATGATGTGTGTGTTAATTTGAGCCTGTGGATGCGTGTGCACATGTTCCTAGTTACTAGATGGCTAATTTAAGCAGGTAGCAAAAGGCCCACTTGGACTGGGTTGGCTTGAAGTGTGGTCTGCTCCACAGAGCTCTCTTGTTAGCTTGCAGTGGCGGCTGTTCTGTCTTGCATGCATTCTAACACACACACTCGCAATGATCACTTCCGAAGACTTTACTCCACCCCCAGCCCCCTCCTGGCTGTGCCACATTCCCCTCCCAAAACATAAGGGTGCACAGCTCAGCAAATATTTGAACCTGAGCGAGTTAATCATGAGACTGAACCCTTGGAGCCAGAGAGAGTGAATGAGCAGAGAGAGAGAGAGAGAGTGTCGGCTAGCAGCAGCAGGACCCCAGCAATCATTTACTCAGCCGTCCCGGAGCAGGCGTCATTCTCCACCCCTCTCTGACCTGCTTTAGTTCTTCGGACTCAACCTGTCGCACCAACTTTTCTTTCTCTACTCGGATTTTGCTGGATTTCTTCAAACTGCCGCTGTGATTTTTAGACTCCTGCACCAGTCAAGTGTAGGAATTTTTCAAGACTACTGGAGGACTGTCTTTTGGATTTACCGGAATCGGAAGAAATGCTTACCGAACAGACTTGCTGAACAAAAGGCTGCTTGACTTCTGCTGAACATGCACAACTTGCAATGTAAGTGTGTGGTTTTGGTGTCTCAGGAAGTTTGGTGTAATGATTGGGTTACTTTTGTCAAAAGCATTTAGGTAGATGGAAAATGTATCAAAGTAAAGCAGCATGTCATCGCTTCGGGGAGTTGCCTGGTTTTTCATAGCGCATGATAGTGGTTCTTTTCAGAGGTCCAATTTTTTTGTCCTGTTCTAGCTCTTCCGCTAAAGCTCTGACAGGCTTGTGTATCAGTGCTACTCTCCTGTACGAGTGTGTACTTGATACTCGTGTGTATCAAGACTAGCACTCAAAGTGCGACCTGCTACAAAAAGTGGGTTAACCTGTTTGACTGACACCGGCATGTCTGAGCATGCGAGGTGTGTTGCATTATTCATCGGCTCCAATAAAAGTTGGGGTATAGAATATCTTTCAAAGGCAAAGAGTCCATTTAAATTTAAAACTGAAGTTTAATTTAATTTTATTTTTTTTACACACTTCCTTATTTATCTATTGAAGTCCCAGTGGTGGTCAGTTACACTTGACTTACTACATAACTGTTTAGCACCCCAGCTGAAGTGCCTTTCTGACCTGTCATTAGAGTGCCAAGCATGACAATAGCCCACGTTCATGTGACCATTTTAACCCTACTGAGAATTGCGGCTATTTCAGGTACCCTCTCAAGCCAGATAGCTGATCTCTACCCCCCTACAATCTTCCGTGAGTCGCATGTGGGATTATAAGAAGTATTTGCAAGCCGTGCCTGCCTCCTGACCTGGCCTTGTCTTTGACGTAGGGACTGCCTACGTGCCGCTGCAGCAGCGATTTTGTCTGCCTACCAGGAGACAGGCCGTGCTGATCGCTAATGCTCAGAGTGAGGCGGGGCTTAGCAAAGCTGCATCACAGATACAGGAAGGGAGGGGGGTGACAGAGAAAGACAGAAAAGCTTCAGTTCCTTTCCTCATTCGAAAGATGCTGTGCTGCAGTGCACCTTGTCTGTGATCTACCTCCCTCTGTTTGGCAGCATTAAAACGGCTTGGAGAACGTTCCACACGGATAAAGGATATTGTTGGATCACATACGTTGGAGTAGATACATCTTGCTTTTAATGCACTTTTCATTGTCGACTTTTGAATGGACAAAGCACTGTTGCAATGACATCATTGCACTCAGTACTTGGAAGAAATAGAGGCAGGTGATGAGGCAGGAGTGGCCAGCAACAGTCCTGCAGCACCATTGGCTGGGGTAAGTGATGTAATGGCTTTCACTGACCCCACTCTCCAAGGCTTTCAAAAATTGTTCTCAAACCGATGAGCTAGAAGAACCTGGATTCATAGTATCCGTTCAGAGGAGGTTTGCAAAGAAACTGCATGCGTATCCTTCCAGATATGCAATACACCACTAGGCATGGCGGATTTAGAGAGTCCAAGACTTGACTCTGGATCAGGATCTGGATCAGACCTGCTGTTTTATATAGAAATAGACCCGCCAGGTAACTGTTGAAGTTGGTGCATTACAAACGTGTCATTCTTTATTTGATGGGTGACAGCTCTGTCCGTGGTCTTGGATGCATTTGTTGGTTTAAAAATAGGTTTTACATTTTGCCATTGATGTATTCTTATGATGACAGATACATTAGTCGTTGTGGAATATTGTGTATGTGCTAGAGGACGCATCTGCTTTAGGTACTACAAAGCATGGGATGATTTGTTGGTTAGCTTCTTGTGTCTGCTTTCATATCTTTGAGTTTTATACTCTGATTGCACTAGGCAGAAAATGCTTAGCGACGATAGTGACTGAAGTGAACAAAAGAAGAGACAGAGAGTG
>RJVU01060737.1:397882-449845 GCA_003731715.1 Anabarilius grahami
ACCGCTTCAGCTCTGCCTCATGCTCCACGGAGACTGCACTGCCCCCGCTGCTTCCCGTCACACGGCCCAGCAGCCAATCAGATGCAACCTCTGCCTCTATCCAGCGAAGCAACATGTTCTTAATGGTTAAGGATTCTTGCATGAATGTGCATATTGCATTGCTTTGAAAATCCCATTAGTGGGTATATGTCTGCAGTCCAATGTCATTGCTTCTAGAAACAGTGCTAATTCTGTTCTTAAGCACTTGTTGTCAAAGTCAAAGGATGCATCAAATAACTCAAATTAAATCCAAATTAATGCCCATTTTGTATCTCCATGGTTCATCTGTGTGATTGGTGCATCTCACGAATAGCTCATGCAGTGTAATGCTGGCCAGATCAGGAAATGGTGATTGAAATGGGGTTTTTTTTGGAAGGGGCAATGAAATGTGTTCTCCCTGAGTCAAGAATCCGACTCCCTGCTGAGCGCTCAAGAGGCATGTGCTCAGCTGCATTTAATGAAATGGAAAAGACTGGGAGGGGAGGAGGCAAGAGATCTGGAAAACTGCAGTAGCCGTTTTATGCTTTTAAAACGTGACTGTCGCATTGAAAGGAAACCTGCATCACTAACTTGACAGATAAAAGAATGTTTTGGGGGGTTTTCCTTTCTCTGCATAGATTAGCATTCTTAGGTTGTACTGTTATTTCATATTGAAACCACCAATATGTCAGGACGCATAGGTTTGGGCATGCCTGCACATGTATGTAAATGACCTTGAGTGCTGCTAGTTCATAAGCAGTTCTGTTCTCAACCAGTCTCTCTTTTCTCTTTACAGCACTACCTCCCAAGCCACCCAAACCAACGTCTGTCACTAACAACGGTATGAACAACAACATGGCTCTGCAAGATGCTGAATGGTACTGGGGGGACATCTCCAGGCAAGTACTCATCAAACCTAGTATTTGGTCAGATAATGCTTTTTTTTTTATTATTGTTCTTATTAATTTTGCTTCATGTAAAAGTTTGAACCTCTTTCTGTTGCAGGGAGGAGGTCAACGAAAAGCTTAGGGACACTGCTGATGGTACGTTTTTGGTCCGAGATGCCTCCACTAAAATGCATGGGGATTACACGCTCACACTGAGGTATGTTCTCCTTTGTAAACCCAAGTGTGTGTCTGAATTCTTTTTTTTATTAATTTTTTTAGGGTGCTTGCGTTGACTCTGACTTCCAACTTTAAGGATTGCTCTAAATTCTTCTTTTTTTGGCCATACAGGAAGGGAGGTAACAACAAGCTAATCAAAATCTTCCACCGTGATGGGAAGTATGGCTTCTCAGACCCCCTGACTTTCAACTCTGTGGTTGAGTTGATCAACCACTATCGGCACGAGTCTCTTGCCCAGTACAACCCCAAACTAGATGTGAAACTACTGTATCCTGTGTCTAAGCACCAACAGGTAATGGGATATGGAGTGTCCTCCTGCAGAACTTTTAATTTGATCATCTCGTTTATAATGGAATAATTTTATTGGAATTTTTTTTTTGTATTTATAGGATCAAGTGGTAAAGGAGGACAACATTGAAGCTGTTGGGAAAAAGTTGCACGAATACCACCAGCAGTTCCAAGAAAAGAACAGAGAGTATGATCGACTCTACGAGGAATACACTAGAACATCACAGGTTTGCTCTCCCTAAATATATTTATAGTAAATGACTGACTATATGTATTTCAGTAAAGCAATCACAGAGCTCGATTTAAAGTGCTTACATTCTGATGTTTTTGTCTGCTCTCTAGGAAATACAAATGAAAAGGACTGCTATTGAAGCTTTTAATGAGACCATAAAAATATTTGAAGAGCAGTGCCAGACACAAGAACGATACAGCAAAGAATATATTGAGAAGTTTAGAAGAGAAGGCAATGAGAAGGAAATCCAAAGGTGAGTCCTGAAGCTAAAAACCTCCTAAATAATCTTTGAGAACATTTCAGAAGATTAATTCAACATCTCTGCAATGTTTCATCGCAGGATCATGGTCAACTATGAGAAGTTAAAATCGCGCATCAGTGAAATTGTGGACAGCAAACGACGTCTCGAGGAAGATCTGAAGAAGCAGGCGGCGGACTACAGAGAGATCGACAAGCGGATGAACAGCATTAAGCCTGACCTCATCCAGCTCAGAAAGACCAGGGATCAGTACCTCATGTAAGTAGCTCATCCATAGGTTCTGCGCTTTAAATTTAACACACAGGACACAATCTTGCATTTAGAAATGACTACATGGAGTAAACATAATGATTTCTGTTGCTGCACAGGTGGTTGACACAGAAAGGGGTCAGACAGAAGAAACTCAACGAATGGTTGGGAATCAAAAACGAAAACCAGGACGAGTGAGTATTCTTATCACATTATAGCTGCTTGATATTTTTTTTTTTTTTTTTTAAGTCTTCCTGTTTTCAAAATTGAACACTTCACTTCTTTGCTACAGTCAGTACTCAATGGTGGAAGACGATGAGGATTTGCCACACCATGACGAACGCTCCTGGAAGCTGGGTAACATTAACCGCAACCAGGCCGAGGCCGTTCTGCGGGGCAAGAGAGATGGAACATTCCTGGTCAGGGACAGCAGCAAAGCTGGATGTTACGCCTGCAGTGTTGTGTATGTATCACTTTTTTGTGCTCGTTTGATGTTGGGCTTTTTTTTTTTTTTACTTAATTATTGGAGAGTTCCTATGTTGGTTGCGGACATCTTTTGACATTCTTTGCAATTCATTGACTACTAAGACTAGACTCTGAGAGTGCGTGTTGAAATGGGAAATTGTAAAAGGCAATGATGACTAAAACCATCTCTTTGTCTTCTTGCAGTGTGGATGGTGAGGTCAAGCACTGCGTCATCAACAAGACACCCACAGGATATGGCTTTGCTGAGCCCTACAACCTTTACAGCTCTCTCAAAGAACTGGTCTTGCACTACCAGCACACATCCCTGGTTCAGCACAATGACTCTTTGAATGTCACGTTAGCATACCCAGTCTACGCACACCAGAGGCGGTGAGGACTCATGAACACACCCTTGGGACTCGTTACAAACACGGGAGTTGAGGAAGGGCCTCCCCTTCAAATGGAGATGTCTCCAGTAAGGCTGCTACCGAGGGCTGCTTTTTGCCTTGAAACGACCATGTCAGAGAGACAAGAAAGCAAAACCCAAAACGAACATTTCAGCCACTGAGACTTTTTGCCAGTCTGAATGTAGTTTTCTTTATTGAGCAGAAACTGCTAAAGTTAAACTCACTCTCCCAAAATGGAGGACTTTGGAGGCCTTTTCCAAATGGTGCTTGTTCATTTCAAAGCTTTACCCGCTGCTGGAATGTGGAACATTGATTGAACCTCTAGAGTGATCCTTTTTTTAACCTCTTTTACCCCCTTACCTGCTCAGTTCAGGTCCCCTTTTGTGTGTGTGTGTGTGTGTGTGTGTATGTGTGTGTTTGCGTGTGTACGAGAGAATGTGATGTGACCAAAACTCACAGTATCTGAAAGCTATCGGGATGTTCAACATGTTGGTGTTAAACTTTCACGAACAGACCATGGAATCAGCTGATCAAATGTAGCAAGATGGCACTTTCGAGTATCTACTAGTTTTCCTGTAAGAGACTCCTACATAAACTTTGATATGACACGTCTCGCCTGAAAGTAACAGCGCGACGAGAAGCGAATGAGATGCTTGGCATTTCCTTGGCAAGCATTATAGTGACAGACTCTAAATCCATTTCTGCTTTTATGGACTGGCAAGAAAGGAACTGAAACGGACTTCATGCTGTACATACAGATAGCATCAAAAGCTACGTGACGACACCATATTGTACCAAAAATAAACGCAGTTCCTTCTCAGTTGTATTCTAATCTGCTATGCAAATTCTGTATTTTCCGTCTTCTCTGCAGAGTTGTGATTTTATTTTACATGTTGCTACCCATAATATAAACTTGTTTTTATTGCTTAAAGTCTTTTTGTATGTATCTAAGATGATATTTTAAGTGTCAAAATGCCAAGAAAGGTGGCTTCAGTTTTACAGAAGAAGTGAGGAAAAAGTACTTTATTACATATTTCTTTATCAGCCGCTGGTAAAATTAAAGAGAGAGTATTTTATTAGTCTTTTTCACTTGGAGCTGATTTTCTCTTGGGCAGAGCCTGGAGGACATTAGTGCTGCTTCTGTCTACATTAATGGTGATATATATCTGAACTAGAGCAAACATTAATGAATAAACCATGACGTTTGAAATAACTGCAACTGATTGATCAATGTCACAACAACACAATACTGCAGGTTCCCAATCAAATATAGAGGTTTATTTTGTGATATTTTTCCCATAATCGACAGCGTATTGATTTGATCCTCTGGAATGATGGGAAAAAAAGTCATTTCGGTGATAGACATAACTCCCTCTCATTCCTTGTCAACAGTATTTTTTTCTGTATCAGAAAATCCTTAATAGTGTTTACATAGATGGATCAACTCAGTTCGACTAGTACCCAACGTTATAGTTTGTGCCACATTCTCTGAAACAACATCTTGCAACAAAGTCAGGGGAGCCTACCAGCTTGACATTCACGGCTAGCTACAGTATTTCCGGCTTTATTATCAGTGACGTCAGTATTGCTTTTGTCTTCTGCTCTCTTCTCACTTGGCAAATGCATTTGATGTTTCGCATAAATAAACATCAATGTGACATCAGTAATTATTGTTTTTTGTTTTGTTTTTTGTCAAATTTTAATTCATTTATTTTGAACTCGTTTGACTCCGTGTTTTAACTAGGCCTGATTGCCTTAAAATTAGTCAGTTATGTGTTTAAGCAGACAGTACTGTTAACTTCATCATTTTGAGTTTCTTGAATTGAAATAAGTTTGAAGGTCTTAAATGTAAGGTTTTCAGGGAGAATGGTAATGCTTTTTTTCTGCCACGTCTATACGCACAATTGTCCTACACTATGATTTCCCCCAACGACTTGGCACATAGTTCTCAAATGATAAGATTATTACACCAAGTAACTAGATTGTGATTTGAGGTGAATATTTAAACTTCACATGCCAATTCTTTTCAAACTTTTACTGCTTGTGATTTTTAAAATCTAAGAATCGAAGTCTATGAATTCTGCAAATGTCCCTCTAAACCTACACACTCAATTTCGATGAAAAAAAAAGCTCTTTCATTGTAACTTATCTGGGGCTTTTTTCGTTTTGTCTCCCATTTTTCTATGATGTACTATGTTTTATGCTTTTTTTCACCTATAGCTAAAGGCCACAAACTTCCGTGTTTCACATTACCATGATAGTCCTTTGTCTGCAGTCCCTGTTCTCAGAATTTTTTTCCATTTTGTGAATCCAGTTTTTTATTTTCTTTTTGAAATTGTATAGTATTGATTTACAGTCATTGTTACCACAATGTTGAAATTGAGATTAACCAGTGTGTTCCAGTTCTAAAAAAAAGCTTGAGATCTGTATTGGCCTTTTCTTTTCTTTTTTTTTTAAAGATAAATAAAATTGTTTTAGAAAAAATCTAAGTCTTTGGTGTTTTTATCATATAATTTTTAGTCTGTTCTATAGATGTCTAGCATATGATGGTTGACTGTTGAACTCCATTTACTGTTTCAGAGACTTTTGAGGTTATGCAAATGTTGTGGTGTGATATGATGCACGACATTGATGTCACCAGTCACTAAACGGGCTGAAGGTTATAGAACATTTTGTTCTCGCCGTTGCTTTTTACTTTTTACAGTTCTTTCCTGGCTAGCAAATCGTGAAGTTATTTAACTAAACAAGTGCCTAACTGGTTTTGCTTCAGGGCCCATATTTTCAAAGGTGAAAATCCAACACAGTAACCACATTGTTTTATTTTAGAAACATTTAAGTGTTGATATTGCCATGACCTGCATTGGCCCAATAATATGCAAAATTATTAACATTACAAGCTAAATAGGAAAATTAACAATATGACTAGCTTCAAACAAGTGACAGGTGAACTAGCATCAAACATCTAGTTTGATTGGATGCACAGCCTCAACAAAAAGTTGTCTATTTATTTTGCTATCCTATATTATAAAGTTGGTGGCATTGGTTGCAAATTATATAATGGATCTTTAACTACTTTAATGTTCAGTACCATTCAAAAGTTTGGAGTAATTATTTATTTTGTGAAATTAAATTTAAATATATATATAAGCTTTTAAACATTCTATGGAGAATCCTGAAAGAAACATGTTTGTACATATATTTTTACATTGAACTTACATGTATACATTACAATAAGTAGTTAAAGACACCTGATGTAAAGTGGCACAACTAAATTGATTTTTGGGATGCATCAATATTTAAATTCTGGCCGGTTAAGTGTATAATTTTTTTCATGTTATGGCCAATATTAAAATAATATTTCATCAATATAAATAAAAAACACTAAATACTAAAATCAAACAAAAAATGTTAATATTTTAAAATTTGCAACAAAAAAAGGTATGTTATTAAATTATTTTTAATTATTAACTTTAGGTGCGTGTTAGAGGATGGCAAAAGTAATCTAAACAGAAAAGTAGGAGAAATAAGCATGCATAATTGAAATATCCAATATTGACTATTACCGAAACATTAAAATATGTATAATATTGGCATATAACCAATATATTGAGCAAACTTAATTTTATTATTTATATTTAGCATCATTTTTTTCCTCCTTCACTGGGCTGAAGTATTTTCAGTCAAACTTTATTTTAGTTGCACTTTATATATATGGTTGCACTTTATTTTACAATATGGGCACTTATAGTATACTTACCTAAGAAAGTACTGGTGTGGGGGAAGGGTCAACAGAATAATTTGAGGTTATTAAAGAAATTCATTACAGCTGTAATTACATGCAGGCATTTTTTATATATGTACACAATAAGCACACTGTATCAAATTATAATAATAAAAAATATGTATGCTTATTGTGTACATATATATTTTTTTTAAATGCCTGCATGTAATTACAGCTGTAATTAAAGGGTTTGTTCACCCAAAAATGTAAATTCTGTCATTAATTACTCACCCTCATGTCGTTCCACACCCGTAAGACCTTCGTTCATCTTCAGAACACAAATTAAGATATTTTTGATCAATTCCGATGGCTCAGTGAGGCCTCCATAGACAGTAAGATAATCAACACTTTCAAATGCCCAGAAAGCTACTAAAGACATATTTAAAAGAGTTCATGTGACTACAGTGGTTCAACCTTAATGTTATGAAGCGACGAGAATACTTTTTGTGCGGCAAAAAAACTAAATAACGACTTTATTCAACAATATCTTGTGATGGGCGATTTCAAAACACCGCTTCATGAAGCTTCGAAGCTTTGTGAATCTTTTGTTTTGAATCAGTGGTTCGGAGCGTGTATCAAACTACCAAAGTCACGTGAACCATTGAAATTTCGAAATGTTTCGAAACACTTATGATGTAACAAAGCCTCGTTTACTAAAATCAAGTGACTTTGGCAGTTTGATGCATGCTCCAAACCTCTGTTGACCTTCAAATCATCAAATTTACTTTCAACTTTTACTGTTCTGAAGAGATTAAAAAAAAAAGACATCCAACTGTATGCCACACGTGCATAAGGGCAGAAACGTCCCGCAACTTCTTGTGTAACCGAAATACTCGGAAGTCAGGAGTCATATTGATGAACTGCTGATTATTTTGAGAAAGAGATTCATATAGACACACTGCTTTCACGTCCCCTCTTACAATAGCGTGTACTTTCTAAAACCGGATGTCAGATGTTTTCAAATGTGATTGACATCTCAACAGCAGCTCTTCCCTTTGAGTTGCTCAAGAAAAGAATGACATTGATATTACAATAACGGAGAAGTGGCTTTGAAAGTTGTGACCCATTTTCTGTTGTACTATCTGGTTGACCATGCAGTTCTTTACAAAGCCACTCTGTAGCAAGAGTATGTGTGACGGAAACAGTAAACCACAGACATCAAAAGCACTGTTCTCAGGAAAAGAGAAGAGTGTTAATTCGTACTCTCACATCATTAAAACAAAACTTCTGATATAAATGCATGCCACGCATTTGCCACCATGGCATGTACATTGCAACACAGGTTCGGAATGGCATGCAGAAAAGATATCTGGAGTATGACTGGCAGACTGTGAGATTTCATCACTTGTGCAACATGTACACAGTGGCTGTCTTGACTTGTGTTCATAAATATACTGGGCGTTCCTTTTTATCTTTTTGCAACCTTTGCAACATCATTCTTACCATATAGGCCTACAAAATGGACAAAATGTGTATGTGGACTCCTGAATACTGAGTTTGGCTAGGAGTCTTAATTCCATTGAAAACAAATATTAATGCTACAGCATACAATGACATTCTAGAGAACTGTGTGCTCCTAAAAGGGCCCTTTTTTCCAGCACAAACAAAATACCCATGTGCACAAAACTAGATCCATATAGAAATGGTTTATTCAGTCTGTTGTGGAAGCCTAAACAAAAGTGAGTCAAGCCCAATGCCAATGACTCACCTCCATGATGCTCTTCTGTCTAAATGGGAACAAATCGCTGCAGCCATGTTCCTTCCAAAATCTAGAGGAAAGACTCACTATTAATTCAATTAACAAACACATCTCATGTGTGGTGTTCAGGTGCCAACATATACTTTTGTTCACATAGCGTGTAGATTGTACATAGGATTACAGATGACAACAGTTTGCACATTTCAGATTAATGTTTTTAATAATATAAAGTGATTTATAACTGAGATTTATGGAATAGGGAGCTTATGACATGCAGAAACTATCTGATGATTAGCATTTTAGTGTAAATAGACTTTCCACAACATCTGTAATACATTTTAAAAAAGTGTATATTTTGTAGGGTCATATTTTTGCAAAAATCTTCACAGAAAATGTTAAATATTTTTTCATCGACCTCAGTATTCTGTAGGCTACTTTTCATGAACAAAACAAGGTTCTAAAATTTAATTTGAACTTGTTAATAGATCACTTTGAGCTTGAAAAAAATATGTAAAAAAAAAAACTAATATGTTATTGTCATAATACTAGTGTGCGTTGCAGGCAGACAGATATACAAAGTAGTGATGTTCGATTCTTGAATGAATCGTTATTTTGAGTCGGTTCTCATGAAGTAACCGATCGAGCCAGTTCACTAATCGAACTGAATCGAACTTTAGTTCCGGGTTGATGACGCAAGACGCACAGTCGAAGTAGCACGTCTGACTCAACCGAATGAGCCGGTTCAACCAACTGTCGAAGTTTGCCGAGGATTACCGAGGACTCAAAATGAACCGAATGAGCCGGTCCAACAGACTGTCGAAATTTACCGAGGATTACTGAGGAGTCTGATGAGTGAGTTGACGATTCAATGCAAGCCTGAGGCAAGTACTGGAAATATGCTTATTGTGACTACTGTTATTAAATACCATTTTATATAAAACCTGCAAAAACCTTTCTGTCGAGAGATGTAAATACATTTTTTACAATGGTTTGTTGTACATGCAGATTATATTTTAAGTTGTTAAGCATAATCAATGAGTTTATAAGACTGCTTTATTCTTTCTATAGGCTTAGGCCTATACGTTAGACATGCTGTGAAACTGTGACCACAAATAAATATTTTTGAATGTTGTGATCCTATCAGACTTATGATAGCAATCTGAATCGTAACAAAGCACTGTTCGCCAGAGGAGAACTGGCCCCCGACTAACCCTGGTTTCTCCCAAGGTTTTTTTTCTCTCCATTTTAACACCTATTTGCCACCTGTTTGCCACCTGATGTCACCTGTTGGAGTTTGGGTTCCTTGCCGCTGTTGCCTTTGGCTTGCTTAGTTGGGGACACTTGACATTTAACTTGACATTTGATATTCAACAGTGCTTTGATCTGCCTGCATTGACACTATTCTTTAAGAGCTGCTGTGCAGCCAAAATTATATACCAGTTATCAATGTAAAGCTGCTTTGACACAATCTGCATTGTAAAAAGCGCTATATAAATAAAGCTGACTTGACTTGACTTGACCACAAACTCCATTAACTTAAATGAATGAAAGGCAATAATCAGCAATCTGCCTTCAAATAATGACTTTATTTGAATGTTTCATTGATATAACATGACACTGAGTTGTTAGAAAAGAAATGCATAGTGACATCATTGCATGATGATGTAGGAACCTATGAATCAGCTTTTTGAATCGGTTCATTGAGCCGAACTGTCCGAAAAGAATCGGACTTTGCATCTCTAATACAAAGACTCAAAATGATAAAATTCCAATATGAACTTTAATCCGAACAGGCAATAATCCAAAACAGCAGAGAGGAACTTAAATACACTATGGTGATCAACTAAAAGACGAACAGCTGTGATGATTGAGTTAGTGTCCATACGTAACAGATGAGTGGTGGGAAAATCAAACAAGAGACACATGAACTGAACAAACACAAATTAAAAGTCTAAACTATGAACTAAACATAATGGTGACAGTTATATATGCAATGCATTATTTCTAGGTCAAATTTGTGGTATTAACCATATGAACTTTGTTACTTCCACTGAAGCACAAGATGTTGTTTGGATCATTCTCAATTCATGCCTTAAAACATGATCATCAGGTTGTACACAAACTTGTGGAGTTCATGCAGCTTGAGTGCTGCTGTCATAAAGCAAAAGAGGGACGTACATATTTTTTTAATTCAACACTTAAATTGTTATGCTGAAAGAATTTGTACTAAATTGGTAAAATACAAAACAGAAGAAGACCTTAAATTAGAGGTCTCAATATTTGGAGCTCATTCTACATCTCATTTGCATGGTTGGGTTGGTGTAATGTATCTTAGACTAAGCTGCTGATCTGTTAGTAAGGCTGAGAGGCTCAGATCTACGTGAGCGTGGTGAACGTCAGTGAGTCGAGCTGTAATCTCTCACTGTTAAATATTCATTAGAGACTTTGCACTTCCTGGTAGCTCTCAACCTACTTTCAGAAGGCAGGCTCTCCACTTATAACTTGAGAAGACCTGATCAATCCAAAGCATATTAAAGCTTTTAACACTAACTCAACTGTTTAATTCAGCAGCACATCATACATTGTCAGCCGAAATGTTTAATGTCAACATAAAATCAAAATGTCTATATATATGTGTGTGTGTGTGTGTGTGTGTGTGTGTGTGTGTGTGTGTGCACGTTTTTGTGACATATCAGGACACAAATGTGTATAATGACATGGGTAAGACATAGGAATTACAAAAAGAGGTGACTTATGAGGACATTACCCATGTCCCCACTTTTCAAAAGGCTTATAAATCATACAGAATGAGTTTTTGTGAGAATGTAAAAGTGTGCACAGTTTCCTGTGATGGTTAGGTTTAGGGGTAGGGGTAGTGTAGGGGGATAGAAAATACGGTTTGTACAGTATAAAAACCATTACGCCTATGGAATGTCCCCACAATTCACAAAAACGAACATGTGTGTGTGTGTGTGTAATCATTCAACAAAATGTATAGCTCCACCTCTGACATAAATTTCTTCTTCAGCTTATGTGACCAAGGACTTTTTTTGTTTCATCTGATGGATATCAGCGAACCAAGCACTGTCTTTTTGTATATGTTGTTTCTTTCATAAATATTATTACACTGTACTCCCCACAGGAGCATAGTCTGGGGTGGTATTTTTTTTTTTTCTCCTCCCCTTCCTCATGTTATGCTGTATTTCTTCCAAATTCCCTGTCTTCCTGTTCTGTCTACCCCCTTGTCATATTGTATGTATGTATGTATGGACAGGTTGATGGACAATTTCGCTGGTACCTGTGACTAGTGACAAATAAAGGGCTTCATTCTTTCATTCATTCATTCATTCATTCATTTCATGTCAGCTTTTAAAGGAAAACATTAAACTGCAACAGTAACACTTGGTTGTTCCGACTGTATGTGTACACTGGAGCAGAGTGATCAAAATTGAACAAGCATTTCCAATTCCTTCTCATCGGCAGGCAGACTTGCGCAGGGGACTATGGGAGTAACAGTAGAGAGCTCGTCAAAAAGAAGAATTCATTCATTGTAGAGCACAGCTATGACTTTGTTCATAACATAGCCCAGCCTCAAGTGCTATAAAACATCCACAGTTATCAGAAATGTGTGATGTGCTGTATATATACACAGTTGTTGGTGATCAGGTGTCATAGTTGTCTTAGCTGTTGTATATTTTAGCACAGTTAAAATCGGTTGTGTAGCATCTGGGTATGCAGGGTATGCACGTGCATATGGGCCTGGGCATATTGGGGGCCCGCAGCTTGCCCCATTATTTAAAATCATTTTTTTGTGTGTGTATGGGCGCAGGGGGCTGACCACTGGTTAAAATGCTCTACTGACCGATCAGCAGGACTGGAACAATGCATTTTGTAATTTTGATTTTTGTTACTGGCATTCTGCTATAAGAGTTTGCAGGGCCATAGGCAAGATCATGAAAATGCTGATACTGAGACTGATACTTCTACAGTATATAACCAATACAAACATGTCAGATGTACTGAAAAAGAAATCAACTATATAACTATACATAAACACGTATTTAGTGCAGCACAATAAATGTACACAAACATGGGACAGAATGTGCAAAAGTGAACAGAAGTAAAAAAAACTGTGAAAACTTTATTGGGGCCGACACATACATACGCACACACACACTGGCAAAAATGTATTTATTTATTATAATTAATAGGCTCCAGCATCCCTGCAACCCTTGCACAAGCAGTTTTGAGAATTGATAAATTGATATATAATAAACTAATAAATACTGTCTGTAAGTAATGACTATACACATACTGGGTCTATTTATAGTGTTGCGATATTGTCACTTGGTGATTGAAGTTATTTGTCATTTGGTGACTGAAAGCTTATCTTTTACTAAGCATTGTTTTTTGGTTGCCAGACACTGGTTTATGTGATAAAGAATGAGGTCCATGCGTGTCTTTTATGTATGTGTTATGATGTCTGGCCTTTGTCCCAATCTTATTTTGTTAATAAAGAACAAACAATATTTACTCAGCAGTAACTATATTAAAATGTGTTCACAAATAATAAGCTCAACTAAAAAGATTTTGACTTTGTTAAAACACAAATCTGATTAAAATGTTGTAAACAGATTTTATAACAATCTTTCCATTTCAAAAAACAATTCACAGTTTGAAATTCATACTTTTCTTGCCTCATGTAAAGATCTGACAATGTTTGAGAGATACTTCTGGAATGACTTGTCAATTAGCATAATTCAGAAAAAAAGTCTCTAGCCCCCCCACCCCATTTTAATATTGACTTTTGCTGGCATTGAATGGATTGGGTACTTTCGACTCGACTGAGGGTCCTGAGGTCCCGATGTGAGGTATGAAGATAAGATAAAGGTTCAAAGTGCACACTTGAAACAGCTCAGACCATTAGTTTACTCTTATGCAATAAGCTGTTAATGGTTTGCCAGGCATATCTATGATATTTGAGTGCTGCTCCTGTATCTGTAAGAAGAAGTATCTACTAAAAAGCCCTTATGGAAAGGATGAAGCACTGAACTTGTGAGTCTAGGTGTTAATAAGCAAAGACACAGTAAAGGAATTGTAACCAAAATACACTCACACTCAAATGTAATTCCAAAACAATATGAAAAAGATATTTAAAGGCCCTGTTTACATTAGTGCGTTTTCATTTTAAAACTCATACGTTTTGCTACGGTTATGCCTGTCATTTACACTACGCTGGCGTTTTCGAACCTTGAAAATGGAAACTTTAGAAAATGCTGCAGACCAGGGCCAGGTCTAGGGGGGGGCTAGGAGGGGCAATGCCCCCCCCAGATTTCTCTTGTGCCCCTCCAGCATCCCCAGGATACTCGTTTTTTTTTGTGATAGCATACAAAATGTAAAAAATATATAAACACTAAATTAGTTACATACGCGAATTACTAGAAACATTGTGTGGTTGTATTTTTCTGGCGCGCCTTGTGGCGCACATCCTTTTACAGTTCTCCCTCACAGACACGCTCAGCACTTCAGGTGCTCACACCATGCTAAAATTGCCATAATTACAAGATTTCAACTTGTAAAAAGCATTCATGTCCTCATCCACATCCTTTTTCTAAGCAGTTTTCCAAGACTTTTGCACACCTTATCTGATCACTTCAAGACGGCCATTGACAATCACATGAGCAGATGACATGCAGCTCCTTCAAATGCGCTCTAGTCTCTATTTAGACGATTTGGGTTTACAACCCACTGGCTCTCTTATTGTGTTGTGTTGTCTTGGGCATCAGTGAATGTTTGCAGCTTTTGATCATCCAGGTAACAACATACACTATTAAGAATCAAGCATATAAACCTTTGAACTGGATCTTTTGTGTAAATTCAGTTATTATTATGTCTTGTGGTTTTTATTTTTATATAGCCAAAATAACTGAGGACAACTCTATAGAAATTAACCAAAAATATAGGGGGGACACAAAAAATGAAAGAATCAAGCAACCAGGTCTTCTAATGGTTTAAATTTCTTCAGTGAACCAAGTTGTCTTCTTCCACATTTAAATTTTACCATTCTTAAAGATTTAGAGTAAATCCAAAATTCTTTCTGAAAAACAGAAAACAATGGCTTTGTTAAGGAACTTACAGTAAATTAATATAACATGAATATAACATTTTCCCAAAATGAAAATATTCATAAACCTATGAATCATAAATCATATTATGCTGCCCCACCAAGTTTTCGAAATGCCCCCCAAGTCACGCAATCCTAGAACCGGGCCTGCTGCAGACCCTGTTTTAGTTTGAAAACGTCAGGGTTGCGCTTCAGTAAACGGACCAAAACGGAGACTTCCGAAAACGATGGCGTTGCTGCCCACGTTCGCTCTGCATATCCATGGCGACCGTGTAAACAATAACAACTGAAACTGAAATCTTTGCTGGCTTTGTTGTCATTTTTAACAGCCAACTCTGCATGTTTTAATACTGTAGCTACCTACATGTGTAAGAGACAACTGTTTACACTTGTACACGCATGCCCAGTGTGCATGTACGGTCATGTGACGTGTTTTCGGTCGTGTAGTATCTAGACGGAGATAGTTTCTGAAACGCTGTGGAAACGCCAGTGTAGACGAGGATTGTTTTCATTTTAAAACGCCGTTTTAAAACGAAAACGCATAAGTGTAAATGGGGCCTAAAGAGTGGCAGAAAAAGTATTTTAAAAAGAAAACGTTCCTCATCTACACTGGCGTTTCCACAGTGTTTGAGAAACGATCTGCGTTACTAGGACTACTGCGTAGGATCTTACGATACTACAAGTCCGAAAACGCATGTCATATGACCGTTGATGCACACTGGGTATGTGTGCACAAGTGTAAACAGTTGCCTCTTGTGCATGTAGGTAGCTACAGTATTAAAAAATGCAGAGTTTAACTGCACAATGGCTGCTAAAAATGACAACAAAGCCAGCAAAGATTGCAGTTTAGTCTCCATGTTATTGCTTACACGGTTGTCAAGGATACGCAGAGCGAACTTGGGCAGCCACGCCATCGTTTTCAATAGTGTCCGTTTTGGTCCGTTTATACTAAAAATGCAACCCTGGCATTTTCAAACTAAAACGGGGTCTGCAGCGTTTTCGAAAGTCTCCGTTTTCGAGGTTCGAAACCGCCGGCGTAGTGTAAACCATAGCAAAACTTTTGCGTTTTCGAAAGTCTCCATTTTTGAGGGTCGAAAACACCAGAGCAGTGTAAACGAAATGCATAGGCTAACTGTAGTCAATGGGGTCTCAAGGTCATGATGCACATTGCAACATTTTGAGCAATTTTGCCGGGCGATGTTGCTTGGGCACTTTCCCATTGAGAATGGGCAACAAATTTCTATCTGAATACTTTAGATCGAAATTTGTTACCCATTCTCAATGGGAAAGTGCCCAAGCAACATCGCTCGGCAAAATTGCCCCGCAACATTGCTCAAAAAGTTTCCCTGTGTATCATCAACTTCAGGGTGCTTTTTTTGTAATGTTAGAACTCACAGCCAAAATCCCTATTTACTTTCATAGTATGTAATAAAACAATCAGTACATTCTACACCTAGTGTGTGTAATGAAAAAAAGCCAATTTGTGTGAATAAACCCAAAGTCTTCATTACAATAAACACATGAATTAATAACAAACTGTCTGAATGTGTCAAAGCCATATGGTCTTTCAGTAAATGAAAACTTGACACATATGTGGCATATAAAATGTTGCATAGAAACCGTCCTACATTTGATCTTATGATAATTTATCAAAAAAGCACTTTTCCTCTTCAAAGACCATTTTTATAAATATGAATGTTGGTGTGGATATTAGCGTACAAACACTTAACCTAACACTTAACACCTAACAGTTCAAATACGTGCGTACGCACGTTTATCCTCTTATTCTGTTTCTAACAGATCGTCAGTTCTGTGCAGGTTACGCATGCTATAAGCTCATGTCAAGTATTTCCAGCAGCCCATATAATAAGCAGTGATTATCATCCCATGGCCTTTTCTATGAGTGTCATTAGCGTACGTCAGGTCAACAGCTGAAGCTAGCTTCTAGGAAAAGGATAAGCTTTGTGCTGTTTTCTGCTGGAGCAAGAAGACACTAATCTTGCTTAGCCTGTGAGGTTATGCCTTCCAAATTTAATACAGGTGCAAAAACTTCAGTGTTATTACCAAGAACTATGAGCAGAAAAAGAAACTGCTCAAAAAGGATTCTCTTTCTCTTTTCTTTTCTATCAGTCATGCCCTTCACTAACCCTGATGCTATCTGTCATGGTAATTCCCTCCAAGATTAATGATTCATCTGAATCATCTTGTCTTTAGCAATGTGCCTTGGCTGTATGTGGTATGATAAGACACAACCTTCGTTTAAAGCAATGCTGTTACGAATACATATTGCATTAATTAACAGTTTGTAATGTGCAATTATGATGACACAATTTTGATCCAGCATACTAAGTGATTTGTGACTGAAATGTACTTAAGTGTGACCTAAATTATGTAAATGCGTATTAGTTGCTTTGTTACTTGACAACTGTGTACAGCCTGTAAGAGTTTTGTCTAATATTTAAGTTGATTTTTACTATTTATTGAACATTAGTGTTTTTGCATTATAGAACACCCCTTACGTGTGGTAGAATCACTGAAATGGAATATAAAATAATACTTTTGTTGTTACAGAATATTTTCAAAGAGTATGGCTTAACGTCTCCAATTTTTGCTGTAATTGAAATTCTATATAATGATTAGTGAGTTTCATTTAAAAAAAAATCTCGGTGTTGCAATATGCTCAAAAGGTCAAATCAGGTTATTCATTTATAGAGCTCAGTGTATGTTTATTACATGGTTAAGCAGACTCAGAATATGTACATCGAGTTTAATGCTCTTCAGAGATTATGAGATTAATATCCCTGATCCTGGAGATGAAGTTGTAGGGCNAGGGCATAATAGGTGCCTTTTAACCCAACCTGCTGGGTTTGTCCATATTTTACCCAGCTTGGGTTTTTTTAACCCAGCATTTTTTAGAGTGTATCTGTCATGGTAATTCCCTCCAAGATTAATGATTCATCTGAATCATCTTGTCTTTAGCAATGTGCCTTGGCTGTATGTGGTTTATTACATGGTTAAGCAGACTCAGAATATGTACATCGAGTTTAATGCTCTTCAGAGATTATGAGATTAATATCCCTGATCCTGGAGATGAAGTTGTAGGGCTCCTAATTCACTTCAACAGAAAAATATTACTCAGATCACTAAGCTATTGTGCCTAATTGAAAATGCTCAGCCTATCAGAGATCGATATAATCAATGAATAATTGAGAGGATGCTGTAACAAGGAAATCTGTGTCATCTGAATATTGAGTTTGAGGGTTCAAGGAAATGAGACCTGATTTGTTTTCTTTTATCTTTGAATATTGCCTAGTTATTTTCACATTTTAATCAAATAAAATATAGAGTGCACCAGATATGTTGGAAAAGTGATAAAAAAATGTTGCAGGCCATATTCAAATTTGTGTCGTCTGCAAAAGCATCACAGATCAACATTTGAGCGCACACTTTAACCACCAAAGCCCCAGCACATATCACCAACTGGAATATGCTTTTTACAGCAAAATTTCCACTGCCTCACCAAACCAGTGTAATTTTTTAAACAAGAATACATGTAAATGTAAAATATTCTATTATAAGTGACTATAGTAATCTTAGTATGAACTGTTTACATTATTGTTGCACCAAACTTTTAAGTATGCCCTAAAAAGGGTCTTTGACACAGGAAAAGCTCTTCACATCAATTAAGATATTTATCATCAAATCAAAATTGTCATCAAAATATAGTGCTGTCGATTGCTATATGGAGATGATCGTCTTCAAGGTCACTTGATCCCCTTTGTTTCCGCAAGTGATGCATAAATGCTAAATTTAAATTCACTTTGCTGGGAACATTGTTTATGTAGTCCAAATTCAGTTTGTGTATTCTAGTTAATGAGATGTAACTTGAAGATCAACTTTTACAGTCATCGCTTATTAGCTTATTTTTAGTTACCTTCTTCTCCCCATGAAACATCTAAAGCATTTCAGTCGGCAGGACACTCTGTTCTTAAAGGGGTCATGAATTGAGAAATCTAATTTTCCTTGATCTTTTAACATACTATATAAGATATAAGAGGTCATTGTACTATAAAAATATCCTGTAACTTCCTCATTAGTCCAAAAACAGCTTTTTTTAAAACCAAGCTCAGAAAACGACTCGTTTGGGATTTTGTTGAATTATTGCGTCATAGTGCGGCAAAAGACCGCTTCCGCAGAAGAAGATCAACGGCTACTTCTATGTCATTGCCTCTTTTGCCTCGCCCACCGATTTGTGCATGCCATGTGGTAGTAAATACAAGACAGTGGCAAACACAGGATTACTACAACAACAACAACAACAACAACAAAAAAGAGAGAGAGATGCCTCTGAATATTACAGTACGTTTTGAAGTTGCTTCGTTTTACTACGGATTTGTTTTTGAACAAGACAGTTCGACACAGGCTTTTCAGAGAGACTGAAAATAAAAGATGATGTAGTGACAACTACATCAGATCTGACAGCAATGTCGCATTTTTACCATTTGTCACTACTGCTTTGCCCTGATGCAGATTGTTTGATATGTATTGAGTATGTAGCGTCACATTTCTGGTGCTCTCTGTATTTTATTTCATCTGACGTGACTTGGGCAGAAATCGTGTTCATGGAAGAGCTAATGTATTAAAGTTTTATTAAACGTTACCGTGGTATGAAGCAGGGCGGAGCCGAGAGCCTGGGACATTTTATGTTGCTGTTTTTATATTATGCTTATATCCCGCTGTCGGATGCTGTCGATCCTTTCGTTTTGTTTATGTTTGATTTCTTTTTTCGATTAAAGGTGCGATTAAAGGTATGGTAATGTCCGCCTCCTTCTTCCCTGAACTTGAACTTTGTTACAGTTATGTTTGATCACTTAAATGAACATGAATTTATTTCAATAATGAAATAGCCACGAGTGCTGAATTACTACTCATACAGGTCACTTTATCTGACATATTAAAATTGTGGGGTAACGCCGCACTGTTTTACTTGGTCAAAACAATCATACTAAAACACATTTGAGTGTGTTGAAAGTTATGTTAATGTTACTCTGTGCGTTCACTCAGAGGCTGGTTTGAGACTTGTTGCACACTGCAGTAAGCTAGATAAATATTAGAATATCATATTAATAAAAGCTTTATGACTTTTTGCTAAATGACATGCAATTCATTTTAAAATATATTATATGATGGAGAAAATACTGTATTACTTTTTAATGTGGCTATGTTAGCCACTTGACAAAATAGCATTGTCTCTGATGGTACAAATGTTATACTCACAATAAATCAAGAAAACAAGAGATTCAAACAATAAGACTAACCGTGTTGAGCTATTTAACAGTGACTAACAGTTAACAGTTGCTCACCTGTCTAATAAAATGAATAATACAGTGGTATGCAAAAGTTTGGGAACCCCTTGCAGAATCTGTGAAAATGTGAATAATTTTAACAAAATAAGAGAGATCATACAAAATGCATGTTATTTTTTATTTAGTACTGTCCTGAGTAAGATATTTTACATAAAAGATGTTTACATATAATCCACAAGACAAAAAAGTAGCTGAATTTATTAAAATATCTCCGTTCAAAAGTTTGGGAGCCCTTGATTCTTAATACTGTGTGTGGTTTCCTGGATGATCTACGACTTTTTTTTTTGTTTTGTGATGGTTGTTCATGAGTCTCTTGTTTGTTCTGAGCAGTTAAACTGAACTCTGTTCTTCAGTTTTCGTATTTTCATATTTTAACCCTTTCCAGCAGTGACTGTATGATTTTGAGATTCATCTTTTCACACTGAGGACAACTGATGAACTCAAACACAACTATTAAAAAAGGTTCAAACATTCACTGATGCTCCAGAAGGAAACACTATGCATTAAGAGTCGGGAGGTGAAAACTTTTTGAATTTAAAGATCAAGGTAAATTGTACTTAATTTGTCTTCCGGGAAACACGCAAGTATCTTCTATTGCTTCCGAAGGAAGTACTAAATGAAAAAAAAAATATTTCAACAAAATAAGAAAAATTTGGACTTCTTCATCTTGTTCAAAAGTTTTCACCCCCCGGCTCTTAGTGCATCGTGTTTTCTTCTGGAGCATCAGTGAATGTTTGAACCTTTTTTTAAAGTTGTGTTTGAGTCCCTCAATTGTCCTCAGTGTGAAAAGATGGATCTTAAAATCATACAGCCACTGCTGTAAAGGGTTCAAATATGCAAAAAATCCTTGAAAACTGAAGAAACTGCTCAGAACAAACAAGGGACTCATGAACAACCATCACAAAACAAAAAACAGTCAATGATCATCCAGGTAACCACACACAGTATTAAGAATCAAGGGCTCCCAAACTTTTGAATGGAGATATTTTAATAAATTCAGCTACTTTTTTGTCTTGTGGATTATATGTAAACATCTTTTATGTAAAATATCTTACTCAGGACAGTACTAAATAAAAAATAACATGCATTTTGTATGATCTCTCTTATTTTGTTAAAATTATTCACATTTTCACAGATTCTGCAAGGGGTTCCCAAACTTTCGCATACCACTGTATATTAAAGCGCCTTTGGTGTTTCCGTGGTTTTGGTGTTTCCATGGTTCCAAGGTTACCTCCGGAAATCGAGGGTTACGCGGATATGATGTCATTGACAGGTGATGCAATGACACAGGCCGTTACACTGGTTAAAATAGATGATTTCTCTGGATTTAAACATTGTTGGAAACATTTGGGATAATGCAAGTACACAAGTCAACAAAATATATAATATTGTTCTATTGGTTTTTGGATATTTTAATCCAAAAATCATACATATTGTGCGTTTAATACGCATAAATGTTTCACATTGTTGGCAAATGTTTCAACTATGTATTGAGATTTTTCAACATCTGAACTTTTCAAAACAATTCCACAAGTGTAATGGCGAGAATGTTGAATATTATTTTAATGTGCAAAACTGTTACCCAGTTATAACAGTGGGAGTTTACTTCCAAGTCTTGAATGGGGCATGCCCATCAAAATGGAGTGTTCGAAAGAAAGGGTCAAAAACTGGATAGAAAATAGCTTATTTCTTCTAGATTAGTATGGTTTTATGTAAAAATATAAGTGGACCTGAAAAGAAAATGGTAAATGTAAAAAAAAATGCAGTTCATGACCCCTTTAAAGATTTCCATTCAGCATGCCAATATAGTTGTCGAGCACACCTAAAACAGCAAATCTTCTCATCAGATAGGATGTCAAATCTATGTTTAGCAGAAGACTACCATTCCCAGATGGAGGTTTGAGAATATGAGCTGTCACAGCAGCAGGCTTTTGAGGCCCTTAGCACTAAGAGTTCTGGTGGATTAATTGCACTCTAATCCCCTTTTTTATCCATTGGTAGTCCCAAAATAAACTCAATGCAATAGCGTTTTAATCCCACTGCCCTATTACCCAGACTGGCCCACTGGATGATGTCACAGCGCTTGTCAGATGAGCTAAGAGTAGAGCTGAAATTCCCATTTTATTGGTTAACCATTCAGCAGTGACATAAGGGTTTTAAACATCCAGTGTGTTATATACAGATTTTACATTTTCTGAAGAAAAGGTCACTGATGCTCACCAAGGTATTGCTAAGGTGTTGTTGGTGGTTGCCATGGTATGCGGTTTCTAAGACATTCAGAGTGTTTTTAGCACATTTGGGTTACACTTTATTTTAAGGTGTCTTTGTTACACTTTAATTATACATTTAAGTACTGAGTAATTAAGTAACTACATGTACTTACTGTAGGGTTAGGATTAGGGTTTGGTTTGGTTTAGGGTTAGTTGCATGTAATTATGCATAATTTATAGTTATTACTATAGTAACTACATGTAACATATGTAACAATGACAATGAGTGGTTGTTACAGCTTTGCTTTGCAGTTGTTCTGGCTGGTTTTTAGGCTGTAGAACACTGCTTGGTGGTTGGATGTTGCAAGAAGAAACCCAACCCCAAATATCACATATACTGAAATATTCAAAATAAAAAAGTACACATAAACCATTAATGTCTATTTAGTGTGTTTTGATCTTTACATTGTAATGAACTGCAGCTCACTGGCCTCTTGTGCACCAAACAAAGGGCATATGTCTGAAACCACAAGCCTATATCATTTGCTTTGAAAGCCTGGGTGAGAAAAGCCTAACTGCAAAATATTCAAGCTCTGTGCACTCTAGTTGCCTTTTGACAACATGTATGACTTTAAATGTCATGAAGTTATTCATCTAGAGGTTTCTAACCTTAATCAATCCTGTTAACATTCGGTGTGCAAATTGCTTTTTGGTGTGAGAAACAATAGAAGTAGGCTCCATAAATCTGACGAGAGCAATTACTTAAATGAACAGCACCATAACTCTGCAGTGATTGCATGAAAGCAATTAAGGGGGATAATTCAAAATGTCTATGAGTAATGACACCATAACATGGAAAAAACATCTACAAGATCATTGATATGTTATAACTTCATACATTTCATGTAATCTAATAGCAACACTAGTAAATGGAAGTGTTTCAAGTGCTGTGTGTTTTATTGCTCATTTTTACTAATTAGAGCTAAAGTCTTAAATCCTGGCACATAGATATGTCTTTTCTATTTAGAATTTAATTATGTAATGTGTTAGCATACACATGGATGTTACATATGGACTTCACTTTAAGTTAAGGTGGCCTGGTAATTGCTGCTGGTAAACACTTTTAGAGCTGTAATGATATGTTTTTTATCTTCATTTGGATACAGATCTTGGTGCTGCTAAGGTTGAGATTAGAATTTAGAATGCTAAATTTAGCATGAACATGTTCCAAAAACCAGACTGAACACTTTTGACTATACAAGCTAGTATGAGCTAGTATGATTTTTGTTTTTGTCCTAGATTAATTGGCTACTTCTTTCCTAATCTCCTGGACCAAGCTAATCTAGATATCTTGATGGTTCATCAACTGGAATACCTAACTGAGAGGCTGAGTTGACCTGGTAGACCTTGGCCAAGCTGGTTACAGCTGGTAGACAAAGCTGGATAAGGATCAAACCAAATACCACATTCCAAAAACCAGTTCTGCTAAGAATGTTCTGGTATAATCTTAACCTTTAACCCACAAACACTGGCCTTTTTACCTTATCACTGTCACGTATAGTTTTGGTTGTGTGTTAATGTTCATGTTTCTTATTTTTGAAGTACTATAGTCATGTTTCTTGTTTACCATGCGTTTCCCTTGTTCTAGTCATGTCGCATTGTTATGTTCCTGGGCTGCTTTCAGCCCCGACAAAACGTTGCAAAACGTTTTTTAAACAGAAACGGTGGTGCGTTGAACACCCTGTTCTGATGACGCAAGAGTTGCAACTATGGCAGCTGAGAAGGACATTCTTTGTGTTCTTTTTGAAAAATTTTCGGAGCC
This sequence comes from Anabarilius grahami, assembly GCA_003731715.1. Classification (NCBI taxonomy): domain Eukaryota; kingdom Metazoa; phylum Chordata; class Actinopteri; order Cypriniformes; family Xenocyprididae; genus Anabarilius; species Anabarilius grahami. Next base: position 421,927 of record RJVU01060737.1, read on the forward strand.
TGATTAAATCAGTATAAATATATTTTTAATAACGCAAAATACGCTCGATGTCACTTCACAATACAATAGCAAAATATATAAGTAGGCCTATTCTATTTTTGTTACATTAATACCCATTGTGTGAGCTGTCTCTTTAATACCGCGTGGTTTATGTACATCCTGCCGCTGATTGGGCTGACATTTCTGACACACCCACCAAACAAGAGAAAACGTATCTCAAACCCGTTGCACACCGTTGCACACCGTTTCCAGGAAACATGTCGTTCAACCCGGAAACCGTAGCAAAACGTTGCGCACCGGTTTGAGCTTGAACGTGCCCCTGGTTTGCCATGTGCTCCCATGCATGTGATTCCCTAGTCTCATGTGTTGTGTTGTCATTGGTTCATTGGTTCATTGTGCACCTTATTTGTGACTTAGTCCTTGTGTATTTTAGCATTCATGTTTGCACTGTCACTTGTCATGCATTGTCCCTGTACCACTGTGGGTGAGCTTCATGTTTCTTGTTCTGATTTACCAAGCCATGGAATGTCTTAGTTTTATGTTTGATTATGTTGGAACTTAATAAACTGCACATGGGTTCTCCTGCAACTTGCCTTCAGTGGACTGTTACAATCATCAAGTCAGCTGCAAGGTTGGCATTCCTTAAGCTTTTATGCTCAAATGCGTCATCGACTGTATCCTCCCCCAGTATTAAAGGATTAGTTCACTTTAAAATGAAAATTAAGGTTTACTCACCCTCAAGCCATCCTAAGTGTATATGACTTTCTTCTTTCAGATGAACACAATCATAGTTATTAAGAAATATTCGGACGCGTCTAAGCTTTATAATGGCAGTGAACGGGACCAATGAGTAAAAATCTCAAGAAAGTGCATCTGTTCAAAATAAAATGCACATGTAATAAGGGCCTTCTGAAGCAAAGCGATGCATTTGTGTAAGAAAAATATCCATATTTAACAAGTTATAAAGTAAAATATCTAGCTTCCGCCAGACCGCCTTCCATATTCAGCTTAGGAAGAAAGCGTAACTGACATGGCGTCAGTTAAGCTTTTTTCATAAGTTGAATACGGAAGGCGTAGGACGTACCGTAAGCGGTTTGTACTGTGAGAGTTTTACACTTTCTTCAGTTGAATTTGGAAGGCGGTCTGGCGGAAGCTAGATATTTTACTTTATCAATTGTTAAAGGGTTAGTTCACCCAAAGATGAACATTTTGTCATTTATTACTCACCCTCATGTCGTTCTACACCAGTAAGACCTTTGTTCATCTTCGGAACACAAATTAGGAAATTTTTGATGGCTCAGTGAGGCCTCTATTGCCAGCAATGTCACCGAACTTCTCAAGATCCAGAAAGGTACTCAAAACATATTTAAAATAGTTCATGTGAGTATAGTGGTTCTACCTTAATATTATAAAGTGACGAGAATACTTTTTGTGCTCCCAAAAAACAAAATAATGACTTTTCAACAATATCTAGTGATGGCCGTTGTTTCGTTGTTTCACTGCTTCGGAGCTTTACGAATCTTTTGTTTCGAATCAGTTGTTTGGAGAGTCACGTGATTTCAGCAGTTTGATACGCAATCCGAATCACTGATTCGAAACAAAAGATTTTGAAGCAGTGTTTTGATATTGGCCACCACTAGATATTGTTGAAAAGTCGTTATTTTGTTTTTGTTTTTTTTGTGTTCCGAAGATTAAAGAAGGTCTTACGGGTGTAGAACGACATGAGGGTGAGTAATAAATTACATTATTTTCAATTTTGGGTGAATTAATCCTTTAAATATATTTTTCTCACACAAACACATTGCTTTGCTTCTGAAGGCCTGTGTTAACCCTCCGGAGTCGTGTGGAGTACATTTGCTTTGGATGGATGCACTTTCTTGAGCTTCATACTCGTTGGTCCCGTTCACTGCCATTATAAAGCTTAGATGCTTCAGGATATTTCTTGATATAACTCCAACTGTGTTCATCTGAAAGAAGAAAGTCTTATACAGCTAGGATGGCTTGAAGGTGAGTATAGCTTGGGGTAATTTTCATTTTAAAGTGAACTAATCCTTTAAGTTCTACAGTGCATGCAATGCACAAAGAGTAAAACTATAGGTCAAGATACAAGTTTCTCATGTGACTGTCAGATCTTGATCAAGGCCTACAAGTTTTGTCAGTGATTAAAAACTGATACTATATAGATAAAATTTGGTCCCACTTTATATAAGATGTCTTTAACTACTATGTTCTTACATCCCAATAAATAAATAAATAAATGTAAGGTACAATACTTATTGTGTATATGTTGTATTGCAAATCAATTCCTGCTACTGAGGTTAACAAATTGGGACAGATTTTGTGATATGGTTTGGTTTAAGGGTGGGTTAAGGTGTAGGGGTAGGGTCAACAGTGTTATGTAATTACACATGTAATAACATGCTGGGATTTTTTTAAATACAAGTAAAACATAAAACATTTAAATGTTAAAACATAGTAGTTAGACAATTTTAAAGTGGGTCCAATGATTAACACAGAAATACGTCCATACTTCGTTTAACCCACCACGACTGAGAGCAAATGCACTAGAAAAAAAAAGTCATCTGAACTTTATCAACAGTTAAATAAATGATGCCAACAATTCAGTTTGGATTCAGTTTCAGTTTTTAATTCACACAATAAAACAATAAACTGTTCGTTTATCAGTAACTCATGGAAATACAAGCTTTGAGCCTAAATAGTATCACCAAGACTTAAGGCCTGTTCATACCACGGATGATAAATATAACGATAACTATAACGTTTTAATAATTGTTCTAATATTATGAGAATAGGGAAGTACACAGCTATAACAATAAGGACAGAGGAAACATATTGCTGAAATCACTTTAAGAACTTTTTTTTCCCTTAGCTGAATGTTAAAAGCATTGACAGCCCATCAGAAACCACCAACATGAAAGAGCTAGAGCATTTAAAGCGTCTGACGACAGAACTGCAGTGTGCGCTTATAATAATCTGAATATTATTGTGCATTGCTATTGATGCTAATATAGTTTGTAATAATTATAATATAATTCTTGCTGTAAACAGGCCTTTAGGTGGAGATTTTTTTACATAAATTCTGACAATCCAATGGCAGAATGCCATTAGTTATCAGTGAAAAGTAACTTCACAACCTTTGTACGTGTGTACATTTGTGTGGTGAAATAGTTTGATCCAGTTCGTATTACATCCTATTTGGAAATGTAGCAATATAAGTTACATCATCAGAAAACCTTGACATATGAAAAACTTTCCTAGTTAATCTGCTTTTGCTCTTTATTTCTCATTTGTCAATGCAAATGTCAACATGACTGGTAAGCAAACAATTTTCAGTCTTCTCAGTCCCACAGGCAAGACTGATTCTGGTCTTCAGCCACTTAAGAGCATAACTCTTCATGGTGATCACGGCGGTGTTAACATTACAGGAGGACAAATTGTCGAAAGTGGATGAAACTCATGATGAGCAAATAATTACATAACATTTGACAGCAAACACTGGCAGCTGTAGCGTCGTGTGCTGTTGGTTCCATGAATCATCTGCTAATCTGGACAAACGGTGGATACGTGGAGCTTATCAATTTATTTAGTGGTGCATGCTAAGGCAAGCATATCTGTTATCATTGATCTTATATTTAAAGTTAGGGGTTTCTTCTGAACCCTATGACTTCTGAGAAAAAAAATTGATCATAACCGTCCACTGAGAAGACAGCAAGTCTCTGAAACAGCTGACGGAATAAGATATATGGGTCAATGCCTGGATCAGTTCTTTTTTTTTTTTCTTTTTTTTTAACACATGCAATTTAGCAAAATTGCATCACATTCTGTGATTTGAATACACACCTTCTATGATGAGTATGTTTTAAGTTTCCAAATTAAGATTCTTGAAGTAACAAAAATTGTGATATAACGATCCTGGTATTATAATGAAGAAAAAAGCATTAAAATAATAATAATAATGCCATTCTTGCAAATCAAACCTTGAAAAGGAAACCCTGCCTCAATATTTATTAAAGGGTTAGTTCAGCAAAAAATTTAAAAATCTGTCATCAATTACTCACCCTCATGTCGTTCCAAACCCATAAGACGTTCATCACAAATTAAAATATTTTTAATGAAATCTGAGAGCTTTCTGTCCCTCCATAGACAGCCATGCAACTACCAAGTTTGATGATTCAAAAAGTTCATAAAGAGATTGTAAAACTGATCCATATGAATTGAGCAGTTTAGTCAAAGCATCTGGTGCGACCAACAAATTAATGTAGTACAATCAACAAGTAATGATAAATAAAAATAAATTAACCCAGAATTTATATAATTTCCTCTACACCTGTAAAATAAACAAAATAATTATTAATATTTTTTAAGATTATAAGAACTATTAAGTGAATTCTCTTCTGTCATGTCTTTTATTTTGAAGTTCTGTTCCATTTCCTTCAGTTCCTGTTTCCCTGTTTAGTTTCCTTGGTTACTGATTGTCATTGTTTGTTTCTGTTATGTTATGTATTAGTTTCACATGTGTCTAGTTTGTTTTCCATTGTTCTACCACTGTATTTATAGCCATGTGTTTTCTTTGTTCTTTGTCAGTTCTCATTTACATATTATGTGGTTTATGTTTCTTATACGTGTCTTCCTGTGATTTCCTGAGTACTTTGGATTGTTCAATTTTAACTCCTTCCTCTTCATGTGTGCTGACCACACATAGCAGTGTAAGGAATGGGCCTATACTGTATGTTACTACTTTTTACTTGACGGTTACCCTAAAACAGCAACATAACAAACTCTTTTAAAAACCAACAAAACAGAACATTAAACATTAACAAGTCTTCCCATTTTCTCATCTTGTTAAAAAATGCATAAAATAACTCATTATTTTAACATTTACACTCCCTATCCTGCCCCATGCAAAGCATGATGGGGAGTGAAATCCCTTTCCCAGTTTCTATAATGCTACTTTAACATATTTAAAAGCATTCATGTAGTCTCAACTCAAATGGATTAAGTGAACTAGATGAACAATTAATTTGTTGGATTAATTTGTTAATTAGAAATTGAACAAGTAGCAGTGCTCTTTTTGATCAAGCTACTTGATTGAAACATGTAATTTCAAAATGAAAACATTGACTGAAGCAATCATATCTGAACAAGAACTATTTCTTTCTTTTTTTAAATGTAGTTTTTCATTGCCCCATCTATCAGCCTGTAACTGAATAATGCTTTGTACGTTCACTTTAATCATGCCTTGCCCTACTGTAGGCCTAAAATGCAAAGTTTCTGAAGGGGGTCATCAAGACTGTTAAAAACAAGTGGAAACATGCGCCTTGCATGCAACCAAAACAACAAATAACAGATGTGTTTGTGGCTACTTCTTTTTATAGCGTGGAGTTGGAAATCACCTTATATTTCTCAGGCAGTGTATTGTGTGGTAGTAAGTAACCAAAGCTTTACAGTGCTAAGACCTCATATTCACAACACACACAGATGTAATCAAAGCTTTGATTCATGTTTTTAAAATAAAATATTGGTAAAGTTCAACTGCCATTGTAAAAACAAGTTATAAAGATAGAATATCTGTATTAACACTAATCCTCAAATCTGTAGATATTGTCAACAAGATATTACTGGTTTGAGTTATTCAAACGCTTAATCCAAATATTATAAAAACATACCTATTTTAAATTAAAATTATTGTTTACAAAATGACATTGGATAGGCCAACTGTATCACCATTCCAGAATAACATTTAATTAGTGGTACTTGCTAAGGCAAGCATCGCTATGGCTGTTATTCATACTTAGGGTTAGGCATTCGAACAAGCCTTATCCTACATTGTTTGTGGTAGAGACATGAATGATACCTGAAATCATGCGGCTTGTTGAGAAGAGGGATGCTGTTGCGATCTACTCACACTTTTCCCCTGGTGAAAAAAAAAAAAAAAAGTTAAAGGAAGGACCCGAGCCATATCTGAGGACAAGTAGTGGTCTGTTTTCACTTTTGTGAGTAAGTAACCTCACAGAACACCTGTGTAAATGTAAATGTAAAAAATATATTTTTAGGATTATTATTGTTTTCTAAATCCTGACATCATTGCGTGCCTTGGTGGACTAAGGAGTGCGCTGGTTGTAATTTTCACTTAGCTGATGATGAGTAAATAATCATTACTTTATTATAATCATTACTTTAACAGCATGACTGGAGTGCTGACACTTGGCACACATATTTTTAAAAAAAATTTTTTTACTTGACTTTGCCCCCAACACTTGATGATCCCAATGATTTTGAAAAAGTGAACTTTGACACGGTCACATTTTAAGCTTCTGATAATATCTTCCAGTATTCTAAAGCCATTAAAAATTCATTAATTAGATACTTTTATTACTATTACTATGGTAACACTTTATTTTCGGGTTCAGTTCTCACTTTTAACAAGTTTATTATTAGCTTGGATATACATATTGGTTGTTTATTAGTACTTATAAACCAAATATTAATGACTTATTCTGCCTGACCTTGTTCTACATCCTACCCAATACCTAAATTGAAATGCTACAAAAACTAACTTACTAACTATTAATAAGCAGTAAATTAATTGAGGCAAATGTTGCAGTTAATAGTGAATAATTGTTCCCTATACTGAAGTGTTACCATTACTATCATTATTGTCTTTTTTTCTCCAACAGCACAATAAGTCTTCTGCTACTCAGATTTTTTTTGTCGTGAGAAAAAGTGCTTTGTGAACTTGCATGTCTCCTCTGCATGCGTTTCTCAGAAGAGATCTTGTCTCCCGCTCAGATTCATGAGATAGTAAAGTCTGCAATCATCGATTTGAATATGAACACTTTTTCAACACAGCATGGAAATTTGTTACTATTTTATGTTTGGTGAATTGGTGGTGAGTTCATGATCATAATTTGACCTCATTAAGTTTTAGGGGTTGGGGTAGACCTTGTTTAGTTTTTTTATCATACATTTTCCTATGAATCAAATTGTATGAATTTATACAAAATTGTCAACTCAATAAATAATTTTTGATGCCCTGAGCTATAAAAAACTATCTTACATTTTTCAGTCTCTTCAATTATGAAAGACCAAACTTTCAGAAATTTAATGAGCACTTTGTCTTTATTCATTCTGATTCTTTTCTTATTCATACATTTTTCTCTGGTGCTTCACCTTTGAAACCAAACTTCTGTGAGAAATTGTCTCTCACTCTAAAAGATCTTTAAGTGAGCTGTCTATTTCTGCAGAGTTCACTAAAGACCAGTAAAAGCAGGATCCAGATTAAGACCATACATCTTCATCCACCATCTTGGATTTGTTGCACATTAGCCTACAGTTGCTAGGGCATTGCTAGTGTACTATGAGTGGTTGCCTGGGTGTTCATATGCATATTTATGTGATTTCTGCGACTTGGATGTTTTGGGTGGTTGTTAGATTGTTGTTGATGGTTGCCTGGGCATTGCTAAGGTGTTCTGAGTGGATTTAGTGCAAGTTACAATTAATCATTGGTCTAATGACTTACAAAAGTAATAGCACATCTCTACTTAACAAGACAATCTGAAGACGTGGTTTTGTAGTGTGTTGTTATGTGGTTGTTAGGGCATTGCTAGTGTGCTATGAGTTATTGTCTGGGTATTCTTATGCAGTTTTTCATTGCTATTTAGCTACTAGAGTGATTTGGGTGGTTGCTAGGGTGTTGTTTATGGTTGCTTGGGAATTGCTACAGTGTACAGTGGTTTTGTTGCATGCCATATCACCCTGTAGCCCAAGACTGGTTGCCCACTGAAGCTAAGCAGGGCTGAGCCTGGTTAGTACCTGGATGGGAGACCTCCTGGGAAAAACTAGGTTGCTGCTGGAAGAGGTGTTAGTGAGGCCAGCAGGGGGTGCTCATCCTGTGGTCTGTGTGGGTCCTAACGCCCCAGTATAGTGATGGGGACACTATAGTGTCAAAAAGCACCATCCTTCGGATGAGACGTTAAACCGAGGTCCTGACTCTCTGTGGTCGTTAAAAATCCCAGGATGTCCTTCGAAAACAGTAGGGGTGTAACCCCGACATCCTGGCCAGATTTGCCCATTGGCCTCTGTCTATCATGGCCTCCTAATCATCCCCATACACTGATTGGCTTCATCACTCTGTCTCCTCTCCACCAATCAGCTGGTGTGTGGTGGGCGTTCTGGCGCAATATGGCTGCCGTCGCATCATCCAGGTGGATGCTGCACATTGGTGGTGGTTGAGGAGATTCCCCCTACTATATGTAAAGCGCTTTGAGTACCCAGAAAAGCGCTATATAAATGTAACAAATTATTATTATTATGTGTTGTTATGTGGTTGCTAGGGCGTTGCTAGTGTGCTATAAGTTTTTTTTTTTTCCTGGATAATCTTATTATTTCATTGCTATGCAGCTATTTCAGTGTTTTGAGTGGTTGCTAGGGTGTTGTTGATGGTTGCCTGGGTGTTGCTAAGGTGTTCGTAGTGGTTTAGTTGCATGTTGCTATGCAGTAATTAATCATAAATACAGTGACTTAGAAAAGTAATAGCACAACTCTACTCGAAAAGGCAATTTGTGTTTTTGTTTAAGTCCTTAAGACAAATGGTGTAGCAGTTAGGTGCCAAAGTTTATTTTGAAAAATTGAGTGTGAGAACTAGTAATATGGCGTGTGCCTTCTTTTGAAAACAGCATGTTTTTTTTTTTATTTTATTTTTTTAAGTTATCTGGTTTGATCTCTGTAAGACTGGTACACTACAAAATGTTTACCTAGACAGAGAAAGCAAATATAGTTGACTGTCATGTGTTCTGTGTTGTTCTAAGCAGGAGAAATGTGTTGATACAGTTGCTCTGTCTAGCGGCCTCCAGCCTTCAAAGGCCTTGCCTGTTCCTTGAACAGTTTGTTCCAAGTGGCCAAAAGTCAACCAAGAAGCAGAGCAGAGCAGTGGGGAAAAAGGGGTAAAGGAGGAAGAAAAACTTAATTACTACATATTCAACCCTTGCCTGCTTCTTTTCCCCTCTTTTCCTCCTTTCTGTTTCCATCTTGGCACTGAAAGCCACAGCTCTTGCCAAATACTGCTAATGTGTGTGAAGCATGAATGGTCACACACTGTGCAGAGTCTTGCAGTGCACTTAATATAGCAGTTCTCTCCAAAAGCAACTCATTTCCTCTGACAAACTCTAGTGTGCTTTGCTTTCTGTTCCCTCTAAATGCATGCTGAACGCTGGGTGACTCGGTGATGTCATTGCTACTCCACCCAGTGTCCCTTTGCTTGCATTTCTGGCAGGAGAAACCGGTTTTACTGCAATCTTATATAATTCTGTGGTCACATCATTCAAGAATGCACAAAGAGAGCTGACCGGAGACATGAACTCTAATGTCGGCATAGTATTCAACAGCCTCTGAATACATCTTGCATTTACTAGCAAAGATTTAGTCAGACCTTTCAGTCTGAAGAATAAAAGCTGCAGCACGTTTGGAAAAAAAAAAAAGAATTGAAAATAATTTTTGAGCAAGCATTACAGTCTCTGCGTACATGAAAGTGTAACGTGATGTATGAATTTATCTAAGCAATTCTTTGTATTATAATCTATAGAATACATTTTAACTTTAAGATTGTGCCTCATGGTGGCCTCATGTACTTTATAGATCGACACGTGGCTCTCTTGAGAGGGGTTTTTGAAACCATGTTTTGCAACATACTGCCATCTAGAGGTTGTATTGAAAATTATTACATAAGCCTATTTTGAGGAGACAGGTCAATAATTAATGATAATAATGATAAATAATAAATTATACACTGAAATATAACAGTAAAATAAATAATAACATAATATAAAATATTCTTTGATAACTCAGAGACTACTACAGATCTACCTGCCATTTTTGGTATTAGAAAATTAAAGGCATATATGCACCAATAGCAATACTAGCATTAAGATATTGAAAAAAATGGAAAGAAAACAAACTGTTCTAATCACCCCTGATACAACTGCAACAATGAATCATGTTATTCCATTGTATTGCAAATAAAAGCACACTGTGTAACTACAAACTTAACTCTTTTTCAGTGTACAAAGTGCAGTTACATGCACTGCATCTCTTAAAGTAATTTAAAATATAATGAAAATAGCACATTTGTGCAGCAGACTCTTTACAAAGACCTCAAGCGATACACTAAAAGGCCACTGCTGATGTCAATATAATAAGGTGACAATTGCGGACATTAAAGTTATACTGTCTATTCAATTGAGCTTTACTGCCGAGCACATTATCGAGATATATGAGATGGACAGCAGCAATGCGAAGGTCATGGCACTTTACACACTATCTCTCTGACGTCATGGCCTCCATCTGTAGCCTGTTCTAAATCAATAACCCACATGATTCACCTTGTTGGAATAAAAATAAACATGTTTAAGGTACAATATGTAACTTTTTTTTGTTCAAAATTTACTGCATTTTATAACTAGCGAGTACATCATGAATCCATCTTCCAAACCGCATTTTTGCCTTATCCTAATCACTATGGTATGCCTATAAAAAGTGTTTATATTCTGAATATTTTAGACCAAGCTGTACGTCAAACGCTGCGCAATAGCCCAGTACCCGTGTGACTCGTCATATACATAAACAGAGAGAATTAACTCCGGCTACAATGTTCTTCCATTTCTGTTTATTAACCACTAGAGGGCCAAAAGTTAGAGATGGTCCACACTGCAGAACACAAGATCCAGGGGGTGGGGATCTAGATCCAACTCCTCCCACTTTACATAGCCCTTAACCTACCCGACTCCGCCCCCTGGATCTCGAGTGTTCTGCAGTGAGGGGCTACTGAAAAGTTACGAAATCGCCCCCTATAGGCTACCCTCATTCACTATTCCCTACATTACTCCACTAAGGCTACATTCACACTGCAGGTAAATGTGGCACAAATCTGATTTTTTTTTTTCCCCACGTGTGAGTCGTATCTGTTTTCACCATGACAGTGTGAACAGTACAAACTACACGGAATCTGATTTTTTCAATTCAGATTTGGCCACCTTTAAAACAACAATGTGAACAGCTATACAAAAAAATCAGATGAGCAAAAATCGGAATTGAGCATTAAAGGGATAGTTCACCCAAAAATGAAAATGTGATGTCTATCTGCTTACCCCCAGCGCATCCAAGATGTAGGTGACTTTGTTTCCTCAGTAGAACACAAATGATGATTTTTAACTCCAACCGTCACGGTCTGTCACCCGAACAATGGGTGTAAATGGTAACACCATCTATAAGAGTCAAATAAACACGACAGACAAATCCAAATTAAACCCTGCGGCTCGTGACGGCACATTGATGTCCTAAGACACGAAACGATCGGTTTGTGCGAGAAACCGAACAGTATTTATATCATTTTTTACCTCTAAAACACTACTATGTCCAACTCCGTTCAGCATCCGGTTGGTGAGGTCAAAAAACGCGCTCTGCTGACGGACCTGATGTCTCGCGCTTTGCTTCAATGAGTGCGAGACATCACTTTCCGTTGTCAGAGCGCGTTCAGACCTCACTAACCGGATGCGCAGGGCAGTTGGACATAGTGGTGTTTTAGAGGTAAAAAATGATATAAATACTGTTCGGTTTCTCGCACAAACCGATCGTTTCGTGTCTTAGGACATCAATGTGCCGTCACGAGCCGCAGGGTTTAATTTGGATTCGTCTGTGCATGTTTATTGACTCTTATAGATTGTGTGATCATTGACTCGCATTACACGACTGACAGACGGCAACGGTTGGAATTAAAAATCATCATTTGTGTTCTACTGAAGAAACAAAGTCACCTACATCTTGGATGCCCTGGGGGTAAGCAGATGGATGAACTATCCCTTTAAGGCTTGCAGTATGAACGTAGCCCAATTGCCCACTTGAGGGAGTGAATGAAAACGAGTGTGTGAATTCAGAGTACACAAGGGCTGCCGTTTAATTACAATGTATTTGAAACTAAGCAAACTGGCAGCTCCAGTAGTAATGCAAAGATTTATCTTAAACCTTGTTATGGAAACAATGTATAAACCTAATTAGGCTATTTAATAAACAATTAAAAAGGAATTTATACCTGTATGATATTACGCTGTAGCCGAGGAAAATGGATGGATGCATGATTCAGCTGCAGGCGCCATCTTCTGTTTAGACGCGGGAATTCATTCGACGTTCGACTCTCACAGTGCATTATGGGTATTCTCTAGCCATTGAGCGTACACTGGTTGTACACTTGTTATTACGGTGCATTGTGGGATTGAATGAGTTCACTCGATAACCTCCACTATGGTTTCAGACACCATTACAAATAATAGTGCCTCTAATAGTGCCCTATTTAAGGATATAGGGGGATTTCGGACACAGAATGCACAACATTTATGCACTGGATGATTTGGCATCCCCCCACCCCCCATATACGACTTATAATGCATACTGTAAGTCATTGTCGCTACTAACAGTGTAACCTACAGAAGTAACTCTTGAAATACAATCACAAAATCATAATGCATGTCATAATTACTTACGAGATTATGACTTGTAAAATGTGTTCAGATGGGTAGGTTTAGGGATCAGGGGGTGGAGATGGGTAGGTAGGGATGTGTAAAGCGGGAGGAGTTGGACCTGGATCCAACCTTTTTTGTCTATGCAAGTTTCCCACAATGCAATGCGCTCCACGTGACATTTCATCTTTGTGAAGAGTGCGGCATGAGTGAATGGAGGCAGGGAATCATTATAAATGTTACATTTATAAGTACACATATACATGTAAACTAGAAAATACCTAAAATAAACAATAGTAATGGTTTATGATCTATCAAGTGTATCTGTAGTAGTTCATGACCATATGTTAAGATACTGGAACAGATACATTCCCACAACAATTACAGGTCTTGTAATGACGACCAATCTGTTTTTGGGAAAATGTGCACTTCATAGTAATGTATGTGCTTTATCTGAAACTTCAAATTATAATTTCGATGCTGGCCGGGTTGAGTTAGTCATATGAAATATTCTCTTGACAAATAAAACCATCTATTATTAGCATTTATTTATATATATATATATAGTTACGGTGGTGGTTGCAGCAGAGATGAAGCAATAGCAGACTTCTACAAGACTGGGATTTTTATTAAACGAAGAAGCAGGAACACAACCAGAACACACATAGCAAACAATAGAACAGACAAGGAGTGAAGGGAGTGAATCCATTATAAAGGGAGTGCTGATGATGAAGTCCAGGTGCAGGTGGTCCGTGGTGATGGGGAGATGACGAGGAAGTGAGTACAGGTGTGGAAACAGGGAGGATCATNATATATATATATATATATGTATATATATATGTATATTTTTTATGCTGACAAAATATAGCCTGTTTGCAATGGCATAATCTACCATAAATCTTAAGAGAATTATTTGTGATGTTTTGGAAAACCCAACTATAATGAGTTATATTTACCTATATAATTGAAGTATTAGGTGACTACAGTCTAGTAATCATTCATGATAATATCATCGAACAGGTGGATACCTACAAGTATCTAGGCGTGGTCGTTGACTCTTCATTCTCGTGGAAAGCCCACATTAACTATCTCTGCTCAAAGTTCCAGCAACGACTGTATTTTTTAAGAAGACTTGGGTTGTTAGGTGTAAATCAGAGAATTATGCAATTATTTTATCAAGCAGTCTTAGGTAGTCTAAATTATGGGATGCAAGCGTGGTATGGCAATCTTTCAGTTCAAATAAAATCGCAGCTTGCATGTCTTGTTAAAACTGCGATGAAAGTTATTGGTGTAAGAGAGTACACATCACTTCAATTAATTTATGAATCATTGGTCCTTAAGAATGCACAGACAATAGTGAGTGATCCTAATCATGTTTTATTCCCAATGTATCAACTTTTGCCATCAGGGAAACATTGTAGAGTCCCACTCTGTAAAAGTTACCGTTACAAAAAATAATTTTTACCTGTATCTATTGATATTTTAAATAGTAAGATGTAATGATTATTATTATTATTATTTTCTTTTCTTTCTTCTCTTTATTGTTTATTGTGTGTTGTGTGTGTATGATTGTGTATTATTGGAGCTTTGAGTCCAAAACAAATTTCCTGAAAAGGACAATAAAGTATACTCTAACTACTCTAACTATCCTACACAGTATTCTACACACAATTTGTTACCTGAACCATTCAAATTAGCTAACCTAGTGAATTTGATTCAAACTAGGCTAATTATATTTTTAACTTGAGTCAAACCAGTTAATTTACATCACCACATAAGGCACATTTTTTGTCAACAATTTTTCAGTGTACATTTTTTGTTGAGCAAGATAAAATCTAATCAACTGCTTTTACGTGAAAAATTTAACCAAATCAACTGGACTTTACACCAATAAACAGAATTTTTATGGGTTAGATCAAGACCATTGGTAAGGAAGGACAGTCAAAAGGTAGGACATTTTCACTCAGGTTTCCACATACAAAATAATGATTAGCACTTTTATTTATTTGTAAGGCAACAACCTGCACAGCTGTGCTGAAATAATGTTCAATGTTTGTCATGTGACAACACTGTAGCATACTAAAACATTATTCGTTACATATTGTATACTATTTCTCACACTATTCTTAGAAAAATAGTAGGCACAATGCACTGTATACTGGGCAGTAATCATTAAGTAGTAAGTGACTGTGCGAGTTCGAACACAGCCCATCTCTGAAACGCAGCTTTTACACATGGATCATGACGTTACAAGCGGATTTCAAAGCTCTTGAAAAGACAAAGTAAGATGTTTAAATAAAAAAACATATAATTTTATGTTTATGGTTCATTTAACATATATTACAATTAGCAATAAAATTATAATTTCTGTATTCAGAAATAATATATTTTGTATATTTCATGTGAATTGTCTCGGCGATACATGACTTTTATTTTGAAAGGCTTCGTAGATGGTAGCCATATGTAAGGAAATGTTCACGTCACTTCAACTACCACCTCAGTTCATAATGTAGCTACTAGTCAGTGAAAATACATATATCTTTCAGAATGTATTTCTGTAATCAACGGTTTTTTATTTCAGGGTTCACCGCTGTGGATTACCAGTACATGAGCGTTTTCAGCACCAAAGAGCCCTGAGTTGTGCTGTTATTTGCGGTTTCAGCTGTCTAAACAAGCTAACGCAGTTAGGTAGATAACAGCTTGTTTCTCAAAGATGAGCTCTTAGATAAACAGTGAAAAATCAAAGAAATAAACACACAGCAGCCGAAGTATGGATGAAAAATACAGCAGTAATGTTATCTCCAGTGGGAAGCTGGGGCGAGTTGAGGCTCCAGATGCCAGGTAAGACAAAAGTCTGTCCAAATATTACACTAAATGTATATGGCAGTACGATGTAACACTGATGTTATGAGGTGGTGACGCTGATTTTACAACGGTACCATGTTTAAGAAAACATGCTTTTTGTAATTGCTGATGTCTTTTAGTGGACCATCTATTGAATTACTACTTCAGTATTCTTGAAATACCAGTAACGTTAAATACTATTGTCCATTGTGTGTTTTTGTTCCATACATAACATTTGATGCATCCTGACACTGTACCTATCACTATAGTGCTTTTTTGTAAGGTGTCTGCATAGTCTTTCTTATTTACCACATTCAGAGAATGCTTTGGTGTTACCATAATGGTAGAGTCCAAAACCTATGGCATTGCTATGTTTTCCATGATATTTTATGGTAATTGTAGTTTTTTTTTTTTTTTGGTAAGAATAGCTCTGTTTTGTCTTATTTTCTACTTTAATTGAATGTTGTTGTTGTTGTTGTTTTCTTTCTTTCTTTCTTTCTTTCTTTCTTTCTTTCTTTCTTTCTTTCCAGACTGACCCGGTACATAGTATTACTCTACTTTACCAAGCTGCTGAAGGCTTTTGGGATATTTGAGTCATATGATCTCCTCAAAGTTGTGCATATTGTACAGTTTCTCTTTATTTTGAAAATGGGGTAAGAGTGACATTACACATGTATAAAAATAGTGTCATGATTGTTTACTTACAGTATTTCTGATCATATAAATATCTCCTGTTTTCTGCATAGGTGTGCAATGATACTGGTTTTCTTTCAAAAGCCATTCTCATCTGGAAAAATGATCCACAAGAGACAGGTAAAGTTCTTCTAATTCTACTTTAACTTTTAAATTCCTCAATTTTAAAACTCTTATCATTTAGATTATGAAAAACTTATGATTCTGTCATCATTTACTCACCCTCATGTCATGCCAAACCCCTTTCGTTCATCTTCAAAATGCATGAAATATTTGTAATATTCTCTCATCCTCTTCGTCAATTCCTTTGAAAGTCCATGCAACCATAACATTTCACACATTAAAAACATTCATAAAGATATTGTTAAAGTGAATATGAATAAGTGGTTTAAATCAAATCTTCTGAAGAGACATGATTGCTTTATAACTGTGATGAACAGATTCAATTGAGGCTTTTATTCACATAAACATTAATCAACGCGCATATATAGTACAACATCAACCGCTATCCAGTAGCCAAATTTAATACTGGCTAATGTTGATGCATTAAAAGTTACAGCTATAATAGCATGTAATGCTCATTCTAGTTGTGTTATGAGAGTAAAATGGATTGCAAATGCCATTTCATGTGGACCTATTTTGCATGGCAGCTGACTTCATTTGTTTAACTTCTGATTTCAGTGGATCAAAATCTTCAAGCATGCTGTCATGAGCTGCGTCATTTCCCTGTTGGGTTTCTTTGGGTTGACACTCTGTGGGCCACTAAGGTATGTCTTTGTGCTGAATATAAAATTAATATGTTCCTTATTATTGTTCTGTTAGTTAGCATTTCAAGCATTTGGCCTAAACTGATGGGATTTCTTTCAGGACCCTTTTGCTGTTTGAGCACAGTGATGTGGTGGTGATTTCTCTCCTCAGTGTTCTCTTCACCAGCTCTGGAGGGGGACCTTCTAAGGTCAGAACTCTAGAGAAATTATAACCGTATCTCAGAATTAACCGTATAAACCAGCTGACACTTTTCCATGTGT
Source organism: Anabarilius grahami (assembly GCA_003731715.1). Classification (NCBI taxonomy): domain Eukaryota; kingdom Metazoa; phylum Chordata; class Actinopteri; order Cypriniformes; family Xenocyprididae; genus Anabarilius; species Anabarilius grahami. Next base: position 439,019 of record RJVU01060737.1, read on the forward strand.
TTTTTATTTAAATTTTTTATAGACGAGGGGTGCTGCTTTATTCATAATTGCTGTGATCTGCCTTTTGCTCTTTGATAATGATGATCTCATGGCAAAGATGGCAGAGCACCGTATCCTTACCACTGTGCCAGAAATGTATACACTGTTATTATATCAAGGTGAAGTGTGTCAATTCCGCCCCTTTAATGACACCTTGTAGGCAAAATGGCAAAAATGATAACTGTTTTCCAACAAAAAGGAAAGATGGTGGAGCAAGTTACTACATTTTGATAAAGATTTTATTCTTTGGAATGACATTTACAGATTAATCTTTCACAATATCATCATGAATGTGTATTTGGAAATGTTTACTTTTTAGTTTTACCTACACCTGTATACGCCTTAACTCTATTTATTTAAGCTGAGGGGCACCATGACAGTGCTCTTACCCATGCGCTGTACACAGGGATTGCATTTTTAGGTGTGGCGGACCATAAGGTGTGTTTTTGATAACTTATTTGAAATCTTTAAGAGTGTTGTTATTGTTTACTACAGTACAGACTCAGATGAAGGATCAGTGAGATCATGGTGATTAACTCTCATTTTCTGAGCAGGGTGGAGTGGTTCTGCTGGTTTTAGCTCTGTGCCTGAAGGTGGCTTTCAACACGGCATCTAGAAAATTATCAGTGGAGATTGGGGGCGCAAAACGTCTATATGCTTTATCTAACCTTGTGTCCGCTGTAGTTCTGCTGCCCTGGGTCATAGTGCTGTCTGCAACCACTGAGGTAACAACCAGCAGAAGCTTTGTTTACTGTAGTGGATCTCAACCAGGTGTCCAAGCCCACTAGAGGGACTCAGCAAACCTCCAAGCGGGCCTCAGTTGTTTTATACTAAAATTTTATACTATAATATACTAAAATTTTATACTAAAATTATTTAAAATTACCTAAAACAACCAAAAATAGATATTTATTTTTTTAATTTTCCCATTCAAGAACTGTTTGTTTCCTTTGAAGAAGCAGGGTTCCTTGGAAAACCTGGATATATAAGTTATCCTAACTTTAAAAGTGTGATTTCTAGATTTGGAAAAGTCATGTAAATTAATTAAATCTCAAAACGTTATGGGCATTTTTATAATAAATAATATTTCTAGTTATGTTACTGTATATTTCTGTATCAGTATCTCAAATATTTTATATGGGGGGATGGTGGTTGGCCTTTGAGTCAAGAAAGTTTGAGAACCTCTGGTTTATTGGCATCATTTATATTTAAAGACCACATGAAGTAGTTTTACGTACCCATTTACTTTCCTGTGTTGACTTATTTTCTATTGAAACAGAAAATTGTGGTAGGAACATATTGCATTGAAAGAATTATCATTTATTGTATGTTAAATAGCCAATTGCTTTTAATTTCAATTTGCCAATTATTTACTACTTATTTATTACTAGTTGATGGCAGGTGGTATTTATAATATATATGTCCCTCCCAACATCCTCATTCTACAGAGCTTATTATTAGGTAAATTTGTGCAAATTATTTTTAAATTATGCCACTCTGAACATGAGACATTATTTTGGTCTCTTTTCCTAAATGAGAAAGACTGCAGACTTGTGTTTATCAGTTGAGTTTATTTTGTCAACTTTTAGGAGTCAAAAATTAACAGACATGGACTAAATGCCACAACTCCAAATCTGATTTCATTGGGAATAAGTTAGCACTTGAGAGTGCAAGTCAGTGTAAAGTGATTAAAACAAAAACAGTGCACCATCTTTAGATGTATTAGCCTTATAAAATATGCTTAAAACAATACAAACACTCTTGTAAGTTCTTGACCTTTTTTTTTTTTAAAAATGGAAATCCGCAGAGTAAGGTGGAATCCTGGTCCGGCCTCATCTTGCCTTTTGCCATGATCATCTTCTCTGTGATGATACTGGACTTTTACGTGGAGTCCATCTGCACGGCAAAGCTGGAAACCTCACGCTGTGCTCGATATGGCTCCATCTTCCTGTTCCTCAGTGGCCTGCTGCTGGCAAACTTCTGGACCCACCCGCTAACTGACCAGCTCAGAGTGATAAGTAAGCCTGGCCAGCAGAGTAGCACCGAGCATGTGCTGTCTGGTGGAGTTCTGGTCAGCGCCTGCTTCTTTATCATGGGTAAGTTAATATCTATGATAGAAAATGTAATGCAAGGAATGTATTTGAAAGATTTATGTTTCCCCATCACAGAACCAAACTGATATGTAAATGTAAAGTATAAGATAGGGTGTAGATGTAAGGAGTTTGTGCTAAATAAAAAAAATATAAAAGAGTGGAAGAAGTTAATATTATCATCATAGTGTTGATACCGGTTATTTAACGACAACAATAAAAAGGTTATTTAATCTCATCAATAAAAAGGTGTAGAAGTAAAACTAATTGAAAGCAGCACATTTTACTTTGTTCTAATTGAATGTACCATTTGATGTTTTCAGCTGATAGCATACTGTCAGCCCCTTCTTCAAAAGGTCAGAAGGGAACACTGGTGGGTTATTCCCCCGAAGGAACTCCTCTTTATAACTTCATGGGCGATGCGCTTCAGCACACGTCCCAGTCTCTGCCTCGCTTCATCAAAGACTCACTCAAACAGATCCTGGAGGAATATGACTCACGGCAGATCTTTTACTTCCTCTGTCTCAACCTGGTATGTTTGCTTCTGTAGGATGGCCACTCCAACTCATGTGTTTATTAGATTTTGGTCATGAAGTGTAGAATATGCTCTGTTTAAGTGCCTTAATTTTAATTGCTTAAAACGTTTGTTATTTCTTGTCATAATGACAGAAAGTGAATTTTATGATTCAAATGTTTATAAGATTTAGAGCATGGGAGCAATGAAATATAATTGAATCCCCTTACTTCATTGAAATTGTAACCCCCATGACCTACTTTAACTGCCTGTCTGATATAACTTGCCAACAGTATATTGATAACAGTTTTGTTGTTCTTTGTGCAGGCCTTCACGTTTGTGGAGCTCTTCTATGGTGTGTGGACCAACAGTCTGGGGCTGATCTCTGATGGCTTTCACATGCTGTTTGACTGCTCTGCTTTGGTTCTGGGGTTGTTTGCCGCCCTCATGACCAGATGGAAAGCAACAAGGATATATTCCTATGGGTAAAGTAGTGCTGCTTGCTAATTTTAGGATAACATATTTGTAAAATGAATGCACATTATACATTTGTAGCAAGCAGACTGATTTGGATTGTGGACGATAAAATGCTCACAAAAAAAGAGCATACACAGGTGCTGTCTCATTTACCATTGCAGCAAAATCTTGAGATTGAAATCCAGTCATTCCGATAGGAATTGGTGCAATCTGGAGTTTTGCAACAACAACAAAAAAAAAAATCCCCAGACAGTTTTTGCTCATTTTCAAGTTGGTCGAGTGAATTTGCTGCGCTGACTGACAGAAAGCTGCTTGGTTTGAAAGTGACTTGTGTTAGCTGTGCGTAGTACATTGCTGTGATATTGACAATAGACAGTTTTATGGCTTGCAAAAGTTTGCTGAAATATCCCTAATGTGTGCCTAACCTTAAGGCTGGAGTACACTACATGACTTTTAGAGTCTTTGAAATCTTTTAGAATACACTACATGACTTCTTAAAATACTAGGCGTCATACACTTGCTGAATTTGTAAATCGTTACAAGGAAAAATGAAACCACTGAGGATGGCTCTACCAGACTTTCAAGTTGTTCCAGACACAAACCATGTCACGCAGAAACATGCGCCTTGTTGCTAAGAGGCACATTACAAATAAAAACAATATATTTTTTAAATTGGCTAAAAATATCACACATGATTGATAGCCTTCGATGGGATGGAATCATAGTCTGAAGCTAAATAAATCTGTGTCCAAGTCTGTGCTCATCATACACTACACGATTTTTGGTGAAATATGTTACCCCTGCGTAAAATCTGCAGACTCGCTATGACTCTCGGCAACTACTGTAAAATCATGTAGTTTATTCCAGCATTGTGTTGTGTATTCTAGCTTTTAAGCCCGGGAAACACCAAGCCGACATCATTGAACTAGCGGTGACGAAAGCTGACTGTATTGTCGCCTCTCATCGGCTGCGTCTCAACCAAAAGGCCTAATGACGACCGTCAACTAGCATGTGCGTTCTCTGTCTGCGTGTAAGGAAATAACTGTCTATATCAGCAGATATGAATTCAGTAGTCTATATTCGTCATTCAAAAAGGGGAAATTAAAACTAGGATCACTTTCTTCACTCCAGTCAGTTCATGTTATGAAAATATTCGTGCATTCGAATGCTTAGGTAAGATGACTTAAAATTAGAACAGACTTCTGTCTTTACCTTCTTGACTTCTTTGCTTGCTTTCATCACTTTTGCTTTTATTCTCGTGCACTGACTTGTTCGCTAAGCTGAACAGCCAATCAAAATTCTTTCTCACTGAAGGCGCCAACGTAGATTCAACATGCTGAATCGGCCCCCAAAAAATGATGCCATCCGACTAGAGCCAACGATGCAGAACACACACACAAAACTAAGCTAACCGACGCTTAAAAAAGGCCAGACGGCCGACCGTGGTCTTGGTGTGGCCCGGGCTTTACAGTGAACGAGGAACCTATCCAGACACATCCACTGAACAGATTGTCATAACTTGGCAGTGGACTCAGTAAGCAACCACCCAGAATACATTAATAACCACACAATAAGGCAACGGCAACCAATAACAACCCTCATTGTGGCGGAGGTTTTGGATCACTCACATTTTCTTTAGAATTTTTCTTGAAAAATTTGGTTTGCTTATGTTTTGTTTTTTGTTTAAATTACCCATTTCCCCTAGAAAGTTTGGTCCTACATCATAAATTGTGTTTCTATGATCACTTCTGAAAATGTAATTTATGTTATGGAGTTACGGCTGTTTAACCTGTAAACCAGTAAGTGGTTGTTCAGATTGTTCTTTACAATGAATTCAAACTGGTTAACAAAACATGTCTGAATGATTCATTAGCAAATAATTCTGAATCAAAAGTTATTTTTAAAAATGATCCAGGAATCATAATTGATGGAGAAGTCATGGAAACTCATTGGTGTGGGAACCCGGATTACTGGACAAAACGGAATTGTGTTGTGTCATTTTTAGTGCTGTTAACAGTGTGTCTCATTTCAGGTACGGACGTGTGGAGATTCTCTCTGGGTTTATCAATGGCCTGTTTCTCATGGTCATAGCTTTTTTTGTGTTTGTGGAGTCAGTCACCAGAGTCATCGATCCACCAAACATCAACACAGATATGCTAACGGTATGCACAGCTAACATTCAAGACATTGTTGTCAGGATTGACAAAGCTATTGCCAACTTGGTGTCTTGAATTGGTTTTGCTAGATGAACAAACAAAAGTGATGCAAAGTTTCACACATGAATCCTGTCACCTCATGCTCATGCTTGTCCTTAATCCATTTGTTCCTTAAAGCCAGTGTCGGTTGGTGGACTCCTCGTTAATCTGGTGGGCATCTGTGCCTTCAGTCATGCACACTCCCATGGGGCCTCCAAAGGTAGCTGCTCTGGGCATGACCACGGCCACTCGCACCATGGGCACGGGCATGGGCATGGCAGTGCAGAACACAGCCATGGAGGACATGGACATAGTCATGGAGGACACGGTCACTCTCATGGCCACGGGCATTCCCACGGAGGGGGAGGGGGAATGAATGCTAATATGCGAGGTGGGTTTGTCATGAGTATGATTTGTTTATTATAGACATGACAAGGTTAGTTAATCCAGAAATGAAAAGTCAATTATCATTTATCAATTCTGATGCTTTTCTGACTTTTGAAGATGACATGTCCTTATTCTGTTTGCAGGAGTGTTTCTACACGTGCTTGCTGACACACTGGGTAGTGTTGGTGTGATTATATCCACTATTCTCATCAAACAGTTTGGATGGTTGATCGCAGATCCCATTTGTTCACTCTTCATTGCCACACTGATTTTTCTCAGTGTCATTCCTTTGTTAAAAGACGCATGTGAGGTTCTTCTCCTGAGAACACCACCTGAAAATGACAAGGAGCTTAACTTTGCACTTGAAAAGGTATGAATAGAAAAAAATATACACTACCGGTCAAATGTTTGGAATAATTAAAGGTGACCTATTATCCCCCATTTTACAAGATGTAAAATAAGTCTCTGATGTCCCCAGAGTGTGTATGTGAAGTTTTAGCTCAAAATACTCCACAGATAATTTTTTATAGCATGTTAAAATTGCCACTTTTAGTGGTTGAGCAAAAACGTGCCGTTTCAGCGTGGGCTCTTTAAATGTAAATGAGCTGCTGCACTTGGCCTAAGAGGGAGGAGCTTCAACAGCTCGTTCTCCCCTGTCAGGATTCAGTCAGGATACACTATAATGTCAGAAACTGCTAATTATATGCTGCATGGAGATAGAACAGGTATAGTTTAGTTAAATTACAGTTATAACTTATATTGTCGTCTTGTTTTTATCAACTATATTAGTACAAGCCTGTTGAACCGTCCGAATGATGGCCAAAAATATACAGATGGGTTTTATGACGTTTATTGTACTTCACACAAAAGATGAAGCGTCCGGTTTCGCTCTAGAAAATCACTGTAAGCGCTTAATAAAACAGTGCAAGTGTGCATTAAAATATTATCCATAAACTCTCTTTCTTTCCCTTGAATTATCACCAACATATATAGGGAAGTACACAGAAACACTCGTAACAAACAGTAAACAAATATATAAAGAAATGCCTGTCAGATGGTGCTTAATAAACTGGTAACTGTACATTTTATATCCATAAATCAACTCCGATGAACTGTTAGAAAGTGCTCTTACCTTCAATACTGCCATATCCAGTATCACTCTGGAGACTGTAACTTGGATCACGAACAGTTTTTACTTAAATATCATTGAGTAGCAGATTTTTAGCACAGTCTCTGTTTTGTATTTTCCCTTTGTATTGATATTCGTTCACTAAGCAGGCCGGTGTGAAATGATTCGCACAGACATAAACGAATTTCGGCAGAACTGATGGAGCATTTTCCTGGAAAACCAAGTTAATCCACCTCGTTTTCAGCAGCTACAGAACACCTAAAACGCTTGGGAGAGATTCTCGTCAGTGCAGCAATGGCGGACTCGCTGTGAACTCGCTCAGGGCGGTTCTATGTTCAAATGGCAGTGTCTGTCAACACACGTGGGCGGTGCCTGTGGCTTTTGTGACGTCACACTGCCAGGGATCTGGAAACGGCTTGTTCTGAGACACTGCTTATGATTAATGAGGATTAAATAAAAAGGAGTGGTTGGATTTTTATCATTATAGGGTGGTTGTGTACACACACTGCCAACACACATTTATGTTAAAACACCATGCAAAAGTGAATTTTGCATAATAGGTCCCCTTTAAGATGATTTCTAAAGAATCGTGTGACACAGAAGACTGGAGTGATGGCTGCTGAAAATTAAGTTTTGCCATCACAGGAAAAAAGTACATTTTACAATATCAATATATTAAAATAGAAAACCATTCTTTTATATTGAAATATTTCTCAATATTACTGTTTTTTTTTTTTATTCTTTTTTTTTTTTTATATCAAATAAAGGCAACCTTGGTGAGCATAAGAGACTTCTTTCCAAAGCATATTTTAAAAATTGCAATTCCAAACTTTTGGCCGGTTAATGTAGCTTAATTTTTTGGATTACCAAATTGAATGCTTTACATTGCATATTATTTAATGCTTCCTTGTTTGTCTAAGATTCAGAAAATAGAAGGTGTTTTATCCTACCGTGATCCACACTTCTGGAGACATTCTGCCAGTGTCATTGCTGGAACCATCCATCTCCAGCTCATGTCTGATGTAGTGGAACAGCGAGTTATTCAACAGGTATGAATGCTACATCTTAAAGATGGCTTGTTTACAAATTTACAACAATTTGTTTGGCCTCTCAAATGTTGATATTACCATTTTACCAAAGGATTAGACATTTAAGCTGTGTCCCAATTCAGAGGCTGAATCCTTCGAAAGAGGCCATGCATTCGAAGTCCGCGAAGGTCAGACCAAACGTGGTTAAATGGGATGGTCTAGGATATTAAGTAAAGATCACGTTCCATGAAGATATTTTGTTAATTTCCTACCATAAATATATAAAAAATGTCTTTTGATATATTGACCTCTAATTGACCCTTATGACTGGTTTTGTGGTCTAGGGTCACATATTTAAAAATTACAAATGCGGTAAAAATACAGGTATCGGTATCGGTGAGTACCAAAAATGAAGGTATCGGTATAGGCCTCATTGTGGGGAAAAAGTGGTATCAGTGCTAAATAGAACAGCTTTAAAGTTTTTTTTTTTTTTTTTTACATTTGTATCATTAGATATTTGAGTAAGTTGAAATCCAATACTTATATTTAAAAGTGTAATCCGGCAATTTCTCTCCCTGTCGTCATCACCGGCGTTCAGTGAATACTGTGGTAGGCTAGGTCACGAGGGATCCATCCTTCATTGCCCAGGAAATGAAGGACACATTTTGAGGCCGCATTTGAAGGAGCTTTTGAATTGGAACATCCTGTGTCATGCCACTGTGACGCAATGTGGCCTTCGAAGGATGCATCCTCTGAACTGGGACGCAGCTTTAGTTAGATGTAATTTTCCTCTTCATTTTTATTCATTTTTATTTTTATTTTGCTTAAACTCCATTTCTGATCTCAGATCTTATAATAACCTTTATTTATTTTTTTATTAATAACCTTTATTTATTACCCTTTATTGTTTTTTTTACCAAAAATAAAGTAACTTACTGACCAATTTGTATTGTTTACACTGAAATGTTTCTCAGGTGTCTGCTGTGTTGAAGGATGCTGGTGTTAATAACCTGACTATACAGTTGGAAAAAGAGGCTTACTTCCAGCACATGTCTGGCCTAAGCACAGGATTCCACGAGGTTCTAACCATGACACAACAGATGGAGTCCATGAAATATTATAAAGATGGCACATGTATCATGTAAAGTGTTGTTTTAACACATTTAAATATTAAGAAATAAAGAGATAAAAGGTGTAATTTTAATCTCTTTTTTTTATTAAAAAAATGTTTTAATAAAAATGTATTTTATGATGTCTACCACAGACTCTGTCTGGTTCCTAACAGTTAGAAACAATAAAATATATTATTTTATATTGCATTCTTGTCACATTCCAATAATTTCCATTGACACAATCACTTGTTTTTTCCACCATATCAAATATAAAAAATTATTCACTGTAATACAGTGACAAAAATTACGTATCAGAAACAAGTGAACAAATGAAAGCCATCATTTAATAATACCCATTTATTTGTTTAATAATGTATATTTACAGACAAGGTCTTTGTAAGACCTGATTGTTAGTCCTGATTTGTGGGTTGGCAGGGCATATGAAATCCTATCACACAATGATTTAGTTTTTCTAATAACATGAAGTAAGAAATCAAATAATGAATACATGTCTCAAACCACTTTTAAAAATAATAAATAAAAACGTTAATAGGCTGCACAAATAAGTACACTTTAAAATTATAAACTTTTTGTTGTACAGCAGCAACAGCAGTACTTATGTTCATCGGTTAAAGGAAATTTGAGATGGTAGTACAAATAATATAAGCCTATGCATTTAGATGGTATGTATAAGCCTATAAAAACATTAGTGTGGTATTTGCAATTGTTTAGGTATGTGCAAATTATATGATTATATTGAATTAGTAGCAGTTGTAGTAAATAGTATTATCATTTATCTATTTTTACATTAATAATTACACTCGTAATATAATTTTTAAGAGTAAGTATTAATACGTGTCAGCTTGTTACAAACATAACAGGAACATAAGTTGTTTATTCTCAATGTGAGCAATGTTGTTGATATTTCAACAAGAACGAAGTTTATGGAAAAGTGCAGCTCCGCAGCAAAAGGTGGCAGTGGAAAGCACACAAACTCTAGTACACTACAAAAGGAACACGTTCGACTTGAATCCCCGCCCCTGGGCGTCACGTGGTCATTAGTTGTCCTGGTAACGCATTGAAATCAGGTGCGTCTGAGCCAATCAGATCTCAATGATTTTCGAACCCAGCGAATCACGTTCGAAAGAGCGACAATTTAAACCACAGAGGAAATTCAATGTTACATCGAGCTCGCTTGAGTATAATCAACTAGTTTGTTCATCGACTCACAGCAAAAAAGCCTCCTGAAATAATGGCTCTCCGTGTCACAAGGGTAAGTTGTTTTTAAATGCCTTTTTATTTATCAAAGTGTGTGCATCTTATCATATTAAAGATCAAATTCTTTGTCCTTTTTAAGTTGATACGTAAAGCTCTGAAATGCTTCCTTATCTTGCACGTTACTATGTGGTTTTACTTTTCTTTAATTGAGTAACGTTATATCTCTAGTAGAAAAGCTTTGCAAGATCTGTGTAGTAATTCAAGTTTAAAATGCATGCATTTTAAAGACTTTAAACTTTAGTTCACGTTAGTGCTGCTAACTGGCTAGTATGCTTTCGATCCTCGTGTGACCTTCTCAGAGATTCGCATTTGTGTCGCTTAACCAATTACCCTACACTTTATGCAAAACCTACCTGTGACCCTCTTGTTTTGAGTAGAACACCCGCCTGGCCAGCAGCGAGAATCAGAACGCTCTGCCCGGAAAAGCAGCTGTAGCGAACAAGCCCGGACTCAGACCCCGGGCCGCGCTGGGGGAGATTGGCAACAATCCGCAGACACGACAGGCTTTGAGGAAGACGGTAAGTGCCGTCTCTTCTCCAGACATTACCCTTTTCCCCTTTTTTTTTTTTTTTTTTTTT
>RJVU01060737.1:449856-493074 GCA_003731715.1 Anabarilius grahami
AACCATGATTTAACCGTTTAAAACAGGAGGTGAAGGCTGCACCCAACGCGGAGGTTGTGGCTGAGAAAGCGCCTGTGGTTCAACAGCCCAAGAAGGAGTCTCCTAAAGTTAAGCATGACGTTCAGGTGAGCAGTAAATGCGCGGCGTTTAAAGGGTCAATTCATCAGAATATGAAGTCAGTAGTATTGAAGCTACTGTGCCATGACTATAAGTCAAGAAAAGGGCACCTTGCATTGTACATGTTTCTAAATAGACTAGTCTGTTGCCAATAGAGTACCCAAGGGATGACGTGTTTTTGTAGGCCAACCTGGAAGTTAGCGGCGCACGGGTTCCCTCGATTGAAAGCCCATTTTTCCCATAGACTTCTGGAAAATCGCAAAAAATAAGCTGTTTAACAAAGGGTTATGACACTTAAACGTTTTGTCTGTCAAGATAATCTTTACAAGTTAACACAACATTTATAGATTTTGAAGCCTAAATAAAGTCGTCAGATATAAAAAGCTAACAGTAGGCTATAAACGGACTACAGCACACCATGGTCGCGGATCAACGTCGTCACCACCAAGCTTCTTCAAACTGTATTTAAAAAAACAACTTTATTTAAAAACATGCTCGCTGATTATCATCTGCGCTGTGTATGAATACTTATCCACTTTTTCATGAGAAATGCTGTCCAAATGTCCCGTTTTTAATGATTACGTCTAAAGTCCCCGCCAAAGGAAGTAGTCCCTTTTAGCAATTTGTTAGCAACCGCTGATTTTAAGACACAGTAAAAGTTTTTAAAAAATCACAAGTGGGTTATAACTGGTGTTATGTCATAGATCAACGTGAAAGTATTTAGAGGCTTTGTTAACCACAGACCTTATTTCAGGCGATTTTGGCAAAAACGCATAGACTTTACGGCGTTAGAACCGGAAGTCCTCAAATGCTAACTCGCTTCCGGGTTTTGCCTACAAAAATGCGTCATCCCTGAGGCACTCTATTCTCCTGGCATTGGGTGGGGTTAGTGCACTTTTGGTTTAACTTGTAGATTTAAACTTTGTTTTTTGCACCTTTTAACTTGACAAGCCAAAATGTGCTGTGCATCCTGAACTAGTGGACTCCTGGGAACTTCCAATGTTGACTAGGCAAATATGTAGTTCTAGTTAACCAGCAGAGGTTAATGCCCCCTAATGCTGGCTCTGAAGTGTTCAGATGTATTGCTACTGTTCTGAATTCTTGAATTATCAATCTGCCTTGATGCAAAAAGATTCACTTTAGTTTTCCATTGCAGATTTTGTCCGAGCCTTCCTCTCCTGTTCCCATGGAGACCTCTGGCTGTGCTTCGGATGATCTGTGTCAGGCGTTCTCTGATGTTCTGCTTAATATCAAGGATGTGGATGCAGATGACTATGATAATCCTATGCTTTGCAGTGAATATGTCAAGGACATCTATTTGTATCTCCGTCAGCTTGAGGTTTGCAGAAAATATGCATTCATTGTTATAATAATGCTGGTGAGTTCAGCAAGGTGAGCTTTTCTGCTTCTCTTGTAGACCGAGCAAGCTGTTAGGCCAAAATATCTGGAAGGAAAGGAAGTCACAGGAAACATGCGTGCCATTCTTATTGACTGGCTTGTGCAAGTCCAAATTAAGTTCAGGCTACTTCAGGAGACCATGTACATGACTGTCGCAATCATTGACCGCTTCCTTCAGGTGGGTCCTTTTTCCAGTTTTCGCTTCACTGCATTGTCTTTTAGCTTTGGTTTTAATGGCCTTCACTTGTTTCTCGATCAGGATCATCCAGTTCCAAAGAAGCAGCTCCAGCTTGTTGGTGTAACAGCCATGTTTATTGCCTCAAAGTATGAAGAGATGTACCCACCAGAGATTGCAGACTTTGCCTTTGTGACAGACCGTGCCTATACCACTGGTCAGATCCGGGAGATGGAGATGAAGATCCTGAGAGTCCTTGACTTTGGTTTTGGAAGACCTCTGCCACTACAGTTCCTCAGGAGAGCCTCCAAAATTGGAGATGTAAGCTGGGTTACCTGTTTCGTTTCAAAAGTGCTTCTGAGCTGTTGCGTGTTCACATTGTTAATGCTAATATGGCTTGTCTTGCAGGTTACTGCAGAGCATCACACGTTGGCCAAGTACTTCCTGGAGCTCACCATGGTTGACTATGACATGGTCCACTTTCCTCCCTCCCAGGTGGCCAGTGCAGCTTATTCCCTCACACTGAAGGTCTTCAGCTGTGGTGACTGGGTAAGATCTTGTTTTGTTTTTTTTTTTTTTTCTCNGCCATCTATATATATATTAATTTAATGACATTCCATTTTGGCCCTTTACAGACCCCTACTCTTCAGCATTATATGGGCTACACAGAAGATATGCTGGTTCCTGTGATGCAACATATTGCCAAAAATGTTGTGAGGGTCAATGAGGGGCTCTCAAAGCACCTGGTAAGTGGCTTCAGCCTGATATTAAGTTGGCCTACTCGACTTTAATACATCTAGACACTATACAGCTACATGAACCAATGTGACCCACTAAAGAGCGTTTGCTTTCTCCTCCAGGCTGTGAAGAACAAGTATTCCAGTCAGAAACAGATGAGAATTGCTTCAATTTCTCAGCTCAAGTCATCCTTGATCAAGGACCTGGCCAAGCAAATCTCATAGTGTGGGGTTATGTGAAGAGACTTAAGCACTGTGTGCTGCCTTGTAAAAATTGTAACTTATGCATGCTTTTACTGTTGCAACTTTTATTGTTTAAGATGTTTTTACAGGTGTTTTCATCTGCACTGCCATGTCCTGAGTAAAGGTGACCTTTTAAAGTTGGATGATTCAAAACGTTTATGCAACCTTGTACATTTAATTTCAAATAAACATTTTAACATTTTAAACTCGGTGTGAAGGTGACAATTTGATGGCTCAAACCTAGAGCATTTAGCTTTCAGAAAAGTGTCAAATCCCTGTTGGCTTTTTTTTTTTTAATGGTAGCATTGATTCCAGCATCTCCTTGGTAATGCAGATTTGTGATTCATCACTGAATATCATTTTAATCCAATCATCCACTCCATGACTGCCTTTCTTTAGACCACTAATTAGTGCTACTGGTCTTCTAAATGTAAATCCCATTTCACTTAGCCATTTGCCTACCCAAATTATGCAATTTCTATTTAACATTTAGACTGACAGGGAACAACCCCTTTTGCTGTGTTTGATTTACTACTTGGACTTTTAGTCCATTCCATTGTTTCAGTTGACTTTCAAACTCTATTGTTGGGGCCAATTCAATGGCTCAAGGTTTGTAGTTCAAGCACTTCTAACTGCAGATTTTGAAATTTCTGCTGGTTGGCCAGTTCCTCAAGCAATTAAACTCTCTGGTCCCACTTTATATTCNCCAAGACTGCCTTTCTTTAGACCACTAATTAGTGCTACTGGTCTTCTAAATGTAAATCCCATTTCACTTAGCCATTTGCCTACCATTCTGTTTTGATGCTTTGTCTACCCAAATTTTATGCAAGCCTAAATGTTAAATAGAAATGACAGGGAACAACCACTTTTGCTGTGTTTGATTTACTACTTGGACTTTTAGTCCATTCCATTGTTTCAGTTGACTTTCAAACTCTATTGTTGGGGCCAATTCAATGGCTCAAGGTTTGTAGTTCAAGCACTTCTAACTGCAGATTTTGAAATTTCTGCTGGTTGGCCAGTTCCTCAAGCAATTAAACTCTCTGGTCCCACTTTATATTCGTAATTACCAAGTACTAACATTTAAATTATTTGTGTGCATACCTTTTACATTAAAAATATGCATGTAATTGCATCTGTACTGTTAAGCCTTTCCTTACTCCTTAACCCACCCTTAAACCTAACATCCCATATCTCAATTGCAAGTTTTTTTTTGTTTCTTGCAGTGCAATATGAACGTTCATACATTGTATAAAATGTTCAAATACATAGTAAAGGACACCTAATGTAAAGTGCAACTATAATTTTTAGTTTGACCTTTTTATTGCCAGGGTTTTTGCCTATAGTTTAAAATGTTGCTGATGCTGCAACTTTTAACGATGTCTATGCCAAAAGATGCAGTTTCTTGCTCAAGGTTTGCGTTTTATTTAGACTTGCGAATGTGGAATGCAAAAAAATTCAGTTAATACAAACTGTCAAAGATCGTTTCTACAGTTTTATTTTACGTTAGTGCAATAAGATTCAATCAAATTCTCACAGAAAAGCTAAAGGATGCTCTGCAGTGAAGTATAGTGGTGGCCTGTAGGTGGCGTTCTTTAACTATTAATCGTGAGAATGGCTTCGCAAAAGTAAACAAAGGGTCTCTTTTGAATTTTATATTTGACTGAGCGAAAAGATATATATTTTTTAATGTACGTTTATTGTCTATGGGTCTTTCTAATGCTTAGGTCTCCTTTTACTGTTTATTGTTTAAAGAGCATTTATTTATCCCACACATTGACAACGTCTGTCGATCGACCCTCCCACTGTTGTAGGTGGAGTGCTGAATGAGCAATTTAAGACACTACCTGTATATTCAGTCATCTGCGTCAGCCTGAATGGACAGACTCCAAGGGCACATATGCCTATCACTCTTTCCACGATCAAGTCATTCACTGGAACCCTTAAGAAGCTTACCATGCTATAGATTCATTTAATCCAATACCTTAAAATAACATCACATTATTTATTAATGGCAGATTTAAATGGGGTGACTGTCTCTCTGGGGTAGCTGCATTTCCAACAGCATAACCGTCATTTACAGTTTTCCTTAATCACTTTGGCTCAGTTCTAGAATGAGGATAAGCAAATTGCACAAGTGTGCAAAACAGTCAGTACAATTGTACACAATTTGCACATGGGACTGAATGCACATGCTTACTGATCAAAACTGATGCTCCTCACAACTTCTTAACATTCTTTAATCATGTGAGCCCATCACATGCAAAATGATCCATTCAATTATCAAAATCTGTCAGACATACTACATTCCATAATTATCTATATGACTTTGACCTGCTGCAGTAATTTAATAGGAATCAGAATCTTACCAATCAAACCATTTTCTGCTCACTATAACTTTACATGTAAAAATAAATAGAAAAGTAAAAATTGACACATGAAGGTGAATTTGTTGTTTGCATGTTACACATTGCTACACAAATAAATGTACATGTCTGTTGTTTTTGTCTACTACAGTACTGACTTTTCCCAGTAAACTTTCACCTGCTGTTGAAATCTAAAATATGTGATAAACACATATCAGTCAGCTATATGCAAAACTGACATTCTTGAATAGTGGATTAAGTGTCAACAAAAATGTGTATATAACAAACATTTCCTTGGTGAAAAAACGTCTAAACATTTTGACCATGGCTCACAATGACAAAAAAAAAAATATTTTCAATTTGGTGGCATGGGCCAATTTACTGAAACAATAACTAGGATTTGAAGCACAAATAAAATGTTTTGTGTGAGTTACTACATTTTTGTAGACAGGGAATAGAGTTGTGATGTCCCAGTTGCACTTACAGTTTAGAAAATGTTGAGCATGTTTTAAAAAATTAAGCCAAAGCAATTGAGAAAAACTTGTCTTTATGTGAAGAATTCACATAAGATTTATTCAGTGCACTTCACATAATGTTCACACATAATTTTTTGACACCACATTGAAAGATATTCAGATCTTAACATGAATAAATTAACATAGCCTATTGGGAGGCTGTTGGGAGACTGTTTTACCAATAAAAAAAAATGCCATTCATTTAACATGTTAACATGCTATTTGGATTGACGCAATATGAACCATTTTAACTCAAAACAAAAATAGATATTGTTATTAATCAGTTGATTTAAAGCATTACATTTAAAACAAATGAAAACTTTCATTTATGAAAAATACCCTTGTTCTGTTCAACCTTTCAGTTAAGAGCTGCCGTTTAGTTCAGTTAATATTAATGCACGTTTGGCTCAAAACTACACTGAGATATAACCCCTGTGACCACTTCCCTGTATAATCATATGTCAAAATCTGGGATGTGCACACAGCTGCTGCTTCGTATGTTGACTGCGAAGTCTTCGTTCTTTAAGAGGGAATGACTTACCTCCTTTGCTCCACCCTTAGCGGTTGTGCTCCTCAGGGACCGGTGATAATGAGTCTCAGTTTCTCTGGCAGGCTGCGCTGGTAAATGCAGGTCTGGGCTGAAAACTCATACTTGCACGCTGAGGTCATGACTGGCCAGTGAGATCAGTTTACAAGACAGATTCCACGTGAAAAGAAGAGCCATAGGGCTGCAGTTCAAAAATTCAGCTCCAGCACTAAAATGGATGTTTCATTGTACACCACTGATTGTCTGCATTATGCTATCACAACGTTCCTAGAGCAAAACATCTATCATAAGGAAATTCAGACAGCCACTCTGATTTGGCCCTGAAATCTGTTCCTTATAAATGCTAATATAACGCAATACATCCACTTTCTTTTTATATAATAATAATGGGTTATTTTAATGTGTTTCTTTCTTTTGTTAGTCCTGGATCAACATTTTTGCCAAGAAACATAGTTCTAACACTATCCTTAACCCTTGCCATGGTAAAACAAGGATTACTAATAACTAATGTATAAAATTTATATATTTTCTTTTGGCAGAAATGGCCTTCGCAGTGTGTTCAAGCGCCAACATGTATAATGATATTTATGATCCGATGACCTGTGTTCGAGTCTGGCTCAGGCCGCATCCTGACACTTTGACCTGGTGCAAAAAAATATAAATTATATATTTTAACTAATATAATTTTTAATTCTCGGGACCCTTCAATTTAGTGACAAATGTTGCAATGTTTAATATGAAAATAAATTTGAGATTTTGTTATATTTTGTGTGTCTTCTCAACTGTTATGTGACCTATGGTTACGATGATTGCATTAAGAACAACAAAAGCACACCCGAGGTGAATTAAAGGGATAGTTTACCCAAAAATGAAAATTCTGTCATCATTTACTTACCCTCAAGTTGTTCCAAAGCTGTATAAATTTCTTTGTTCTGCTGTACACAAAGGAAGACATTTGGAAGAATGTTTGTAACCAAGCAGATCTCGTAGATCTAGCAGATCTGGTAGTTAATGGGGGGTGAGATCTGCTTGGTTGCAAACATTCTTCCAAATACCTCAGCTTCTTTTCACTGTGTTTATTTTAGCCACACTTCATCACTGGCATGGAGCAAAATGGAATGGCTGTCCACTTCCTGTGAACTGATCAGACTGGACATTTAAATCTCAGACAATTTGAAATCCCACTTAAAATGACTGAATTACCTGAAATCCACTTCAAAACACACTTATTGGACTATTATAACTAATAGCTTTTTTTTTTTTTTAAATAATGCAAAGAGTGTGCCTTGCTAATGTAAACCATCATCTCACATTGATGTACAATAGTCACTTTTAGTCATTTAGCAATTTTTTTTAATATATATATATATCCAAAGTGACTTNCCTTTAGTCATTTAGCAAATTTTTTTTTAATATATATATATATATCCAAAGTGACTTACAAATTACTTGGAACATTTTAAACAACTTATCATGAGTTGTACAGTTAGGGGCTATTTACATGACACTGTTTTTAACTAAAAATAGAACAATGTGCGCGTTTTGGCCATTGTGTATTAGGTGTTCAGTCTAAAGGTGCATACTAGTGTTCAGTATATAGGTGCATAGTGCTTTTAGTCGTTTCCGCGGATCCGTGTGGACGGGGATCGTTTTGACAATGGTGCGTTCTGTACACGAGAAATGCAAAGGAAAAACTTTTTATTCACTTATTCAGTTTATATCTCACAATCTGACTTTTGATAATCTGAAAACTCTGATATCTTAAAATTACAGCTTTGTTTTTCATAATGACTTTATTTCACATAATTTTGACTTTGTTTTAAAGGATGCCTATAGGTTTTTTACTGGAAAACAAGATAAAAATACTGATTAAGAATTGCATTTTTACAGTGAGGAGATAACTGCAGTCTCCAGATTGATTACTCTACCTGTGCCTGTCCTCTCTCAATCTATAAACAGACTTCGGGAACCCATTTGAATGAGGTGCTGACACAACCATGTGTAGTGGACGAAGAGACACTAATAAGAGCACAGCTGGCAACTGGGCCGCAGTCTCTCAGAGCCTGGAACCCCATGCATAAATAAACAGAGGCATTCATTTTCACAATTTATAGATTTTCAAGTAAAAGCCCAATGTGCTTCCTGAACTTTACAGACCTCTGCTGTTCTATGGCACATGAAGGGAAGAAAGTGCTCTTTTGTGCCCAAGTCTCAGTGTTTGGTTTTATTCAGGTGTGAACAGACATTAAGACTGTAGTGTTCAGATCCATCATGCCCGTGCAAATTGAGGGCACGTGCCCCCTCAGATTATTGAGCCAAGTTTTTGATTGTGAACTTAAAAACAATAAATGTTTATTGAAATATCAAAGCTTTTCCATAGAAACAAGCATGATGATAAACAGTTGTCAAGATTAAATTTTAATTTGGTTTTGGTTTAATTAATTTGTTAAAAGAGTTTCTTTCTTCCTGTTGTAATGTCTTGCCTATAGTGTGCTGGGACTGTGACTAGTAACGTTACCTGAAAATTAAACAAATTAGGTTCTGGTTGTGTCAAGTTAATTAAGTAGGCAGAACTTTCAACGAAATTAAAAAAGCAAACATAAGTTCACAACACAACGAAATCGAGCCACAACACAACGGAATAAAGCCACAACACAACGGAAATGCTCCCGACCACTTGGGGGCTCTCAGAGCTCGGTAAAGTTAGTTTTCCTTGCCAATGTTTTATAGAGTCGACAGTCTTACAAAGATATCAATACCCAAGTGGTCGGGAGCATTTCCGTTGTGTTGTGGCTTTATTTCGTTGTGTTGTGGCTTGTTTCCGTTGTGTTGTGGCTTTATTTCGTTGTGTTGTGGCTTTATTCCGTTGTGTTGTGAACGTATGTTTGCTTTTTTAATTTCGTTGTGTTGTGCACTACTGGGCCACCGTACTATTCTGTCTGACTGGCACACTTCTACTCTTAAGGTGATGATACACGGGGCAACTTTTTGAGCAATGTTGCTGGGCAATGTTGCCGTCAACGGGCAACCTGATGAGACACATGGCAACTAATTAGGGCAATGGACAGTTGGCAGCAACTAATTAGAGAGGAGCAAATCTATTGACAACCCAATAAATACTTTATTATAAACACTTGTTAGGCACTTTATTTCAACTTTTCAAATATTTTCTTCATTTTTATTAAAAATAAATGCCTTTCTGATCTGATTTGTGATAGGAAAATGGAGAAGAGCGAGTTCAGCAAAAGGGGGATTCGAACCCGCGTCGATCGCGTCAAAAGGTGATGATACACGGGGCAACTTTTTGAGCAATGTTGCTGGGCAATGTTGCCGTCAACGGGCAACCTGATGAGACACAGGGCAACTAATTAGGGCAACAGACAGTTGGCAGCAACTAATCAGAGAGGAGCAAATCTATTGCCAACTCAATAAATACTTTATTATAAACACTTGTTAGGCACTTTATTTCAACTTTTCAAATATTTTCTTCATTTTTATTAAAAATAAATGCCTTTCCGATCTGATTTGTGACAGGAAAAGAGAGAAGAGCGAGTTCAGCAAAAGGTGGATTCGAACCCGATCGATCTGACCGATCTAACGTATCCAGATATATATTTGTTGCTCATTCTCAGTGGGAAAGTGCCCAAGCAACGTTGCTCGGCAACATTGCCCAGCAACATTGCTCAAAAAGTTGCCCCGTGTATCATCACCTAAAAGCTATATTCATGTGCCATACGCCCTACAGTCTACGCTACTACAGACGTTAAAAAGCACTCTTCTTTTTAGTATTTAACTGAAAACATTCAATGGCTTTATTACAGCTTACACGAATTACTTTGGACAGTTGTTGGTATTTTAAGCAATATATGAGGTAAATTCTCTGTTTTGGGTTGACGCATGACAACTTACTAGCGTAAAAAGATATAAGTTCACACTCCATTTCTCCGCTCCACTGCCGCTGAGAGGCCGCCATCTTGTTTCAATTTTTTTCTGAAATCTCTGAACTAGTCACGTGATCGGCTGCTAACATTCTGATTGGAGGATTTCAAAAAATTGCCCACGACCGATCTAACGTATCCAGATATAAATTTGTTCCTCATTCTCAGTGGGAAAGTGCCCAAGCAACGTTGCTCAGCAACATTGCCCGGCAACATTGCTCAAAAAGTTGCCCCGTGTATCATCACCTTTACAGTCAATCCCAGGCTCTGTTTATTGAGTTTGAGGGGTTTCAAATAGAATAACCACCACTAATTTCTAAAGGAATTTTCAAAAGAATATTGCAGATTATCTCCATCAACAGCATATAAATAGGCATTTTGCCAAACGTCAGATGAACAAACAGGACAACAGTAACAATATGAACTGATGGCAATATCTATGGATTTTTTAGGAAAATCAGCTAACATAGCACTTTTTATGATTGCCATGTTCCTTAAATACTTATACAGTAAATATTTGTTTGATTTAAACAAACACTCCGTATTAAACATATTAAACTCATGCAAGTAAATAGTAAAAATCAGGGATGGACAGCTATGGTCCTGGAGAGCCACTGTCCTGCAGAGTTTAGGTCCAACCCTGATAAAAACTCGCCTGCCTGTATAGCTTTCTAGAAATCCTGAAGACACTGAGAAGCTTGCTCAGGTGTCTTTGATTAGGGTTTGAGCTAAACCCTGCAGAACATTGGCATCCCTGCTGCAAATGATACCTTAAATTGTGCAGACCATTGGTATGCTATTATTTTGTTATGCTATCAGACTTTTTCACTTGGCAGATAATAAAAGAGAGAGAAGGGTGGGCTCTTTTGATTTGAACCGGTAAGTAATCACCTAGCAACCACCCAGAAACAACTGCATAGCAACAAACTCAGAACACAATATCAACTGCACAGCAACATCCTGGCATCAAGCACAAGCAGATACCACTCCAGTATACATAATTAACCATGGTTAACCAAGGTGTCTATGTAAAAGTATATAAAATTGTACCAAAATGTAAGTGAGTCAGCAATTCCAAATCATTCACTTGGGGGAAGGACAGTGAAGTTTATTGATCTAAATGGGTGGCATCGTATTGACTCTGCAATGACCCCATAATGAGTTGTGCAATCATGGATGTATTGTTGAATCATGGCTTGTATCATTTAGCAGCAATCCCTATATATAAACACAGATGTTTGGCACCTCTTCCTCAATATGAGTTTATGTGGCAAATCATATTTCTAGTTCAAACTTTACATTTGCCTCAGTGGTGAAGAAACAAGATATTATGTCATGATTTCACATTTCTTGAACATTAGACTAAAAAAAAACCCTCAGTCATGTCATTGACTATTTTTCCAGTCTACAAAAATAAAATAATTTAACCTCAAATAAATTTTTCATGTCCACAGTCATGTATTGTGGGAAAACACACAGACGTTATTGCAAAATGTATTTATTTAGTGATTAATGGCTGGCCGGTTGTACATTATCCCACCCTGACTTGAAAACAAAAACACACCATCTAGAAAAGCAAAGTTCAAATTCTGCTTGATATTTTCATGACTGTTGAAAAGCAAAATAGAGTTGTAAGGATTTTTATTTTAATCATTTGACCTGATTTTTACCACATCACCCAAATGTCATAAATCTTCACATAGAAGCTTGTCTGACTGTGTCGACACACAGTAAATTACTCTCAGGGTCACTTGGTCACCTCTGCTGTCGTCCGGGTCTTGCTGTTGCAGACAGTTTTGTGCAGGATTCTCAGAATCAAAATGGTTATTTTCTTTTGAAGAGCTATTTATTATTTATCAATAGATATGATGTCTCTGAGTTGCCACTATGAATGATGCAATCCTTAATTCATGAATTGATTTTTTGAAGGGCACGACCTCACAAGGTTTATTCTCACGAGCCATAAGAAAGTCTGGTAAAACTGTACAATAAGGTTTCTTTAGTTAACATTAGTTAACATGAACTAAGAATTAACAATATTGTAGACCATTTATTAATCTTAGTTAATGTTAATTTCAACTTTTACTAATTAAAAAGTTTTATTTGTTAACATTAGTTAATGCTCTGTGAACTGACATGAACAATGAACAATGTTTTTTATTAATGAACATTTGTTTCAGTATTTATTTATAAATAGTATAGACCTTATTGTAAAGTGTTACCAAAAATCTCTCACATTTATAAAACACCCATCTCAAAATAGTCACCATAATAAAAGAATCAGATTTCCTCTTACTTGCATTTATTTTCTGTACACCCTTATTGTCTTATTTCATGCCTTGTAACCTGATGCAGGAGCTTCTTTCACTCATCACCAACATGATTTCATTAAAGCTGCTCAAATAACACTGAAAACTCAAAAGATCAAGTCAAACATTTGAGCTATGAGTGCCAATTCAATTCAGTTATACCCCTGCCTTGACTTCATTTCCCAAAATGTCTTGTTTTCCTCTCACGCACCAGCAGCAGCACTTATTGATTGGATTCAGTCAATAAAGGCTAGTTTCCTCTACTCTGATCCTAATGCACTTAGGGAGAAGGTCCCTGCCTGCATGACTGCTGCCAGGTTATACCGGAGCTGAAAGCAGAGCACATAAATTATTCAGGAGCTTCTGCCTAGGCCTCCATTAATGATGTCACCCAACCCCGTGGAACCAGACACTGTCCCATGGGATGTTATGGTTGTGGGGGTGCTGATCTATAGGACCCCGAGGCTGCTATATATAGCAGTCCTACATGAATAAAGACAAAGAAAAATGCATTCTCAATAAACAGCATTGTAATATAAACATAAATACAATGTACCTTGCTAGACCATTACTCATTTTTAAACATTTTCCTAAGTGTAATAATTGTTTTAGAGCTTTTCGGTTAATTTTCAAGCGTATTACATAAAATTACCTACCTAGTAATTGTTATGATTTGTCCTGGCTCTATTTTTTGAATGTTTAAAATCCTTTATAATTGTATTGACTCTCTTTGACATTCTTTGGTAATAAAAGGTTATTTTCTGTTTTGTATTATTTAAACAATGTTATCTATGATCATTAAATTTGATTCTTAATAACAATACCTTCTACTGATAATTTGTATCACTCTCTTTTGAAGTAAAAAAAAACATTACAGTATAAATAATGTACTATTACATAATAATATATAAGAAACAAAGTACAGAGCACTTGAACAGATCCTACAAAGATAGATAAATAGTATTATTAACAGCAGTAGAGCAGTATGAATTGTATCTGTTGGTCTGTCGTGCTTAGAGTTCTGGGAAGTCAGCTGAAAGTATTCTTCCTGGACACGGAAAATCAACAAAGAAAAGAAAAAATATTTTGCCAGGAGCTTTTGCCACTGAATCAGAGAGCCCCTGGATCGCCAGGCAGACATTAAGAGTTCAAAACCTCCAAATTATTGGCTTGAGCAGTGATCCATGTTCTTGTTGTTTATAATCACCGGGAAATCCTTGAAACCCTTTTGCGTTGTTTCATTTTATGTGTATCCCACATGGAGTTTAAGTCTCAACTATCTAAATGAGCTAAGTTTTAACTCGCAGAGTGAAACCCAGAAATGTCTCTCAAATTAAGTATCCATGATGTACACAAGCGGTGCTGATTTCATTCATACAAATTTTCTCTAGTATTTTGTCTACAGCATTGTGAAAAGCTAGCAATAAACACTTTTAGTAAGGCATGTTAGTAAAATAGGAGTTAGTTAAAAATTATTTTAATTTTATATGAGAAATGGGAAATTCAATTACAGACTGTTGCTCAATACTGTGGGCACCATATGCTCAGTGAAGACGTATAGATGGTAATGGGATTGTTTTATGGGCTTTGTATTGTGTTACAATGACATTACAAATCAAGATAATGTTACAAAATGTGCTCCTTCTAAACAGGGAAAATGCTTATTTTAGTACATGTAATCTCAAATGTATAGTTTTGTTGGATTTATACTGAATATTGTATAAATGATCCTGTATTTGTCATTATAAATGAATATGATTATACTGTCATTAGCATATCAGAGCATTATCAGGAGACTTCTGTGAAACACGGCGCTAAGCTATTGAATATCAAAGTTATTAGTTTGGCCTCAAGCCCACACAAGAATCATTTTGTACTTATAGTATTCACTTAACATTAGCCAGATTTTAACAATTGTTTATTATTGCTTTCCTAGAGAGCTCAACATTTTCCTTCAAGGAGACAGATGAATAACAGAAGAATAAAATGTTTCCAGATGTCAGATTTTCTTTTTTAAACTGTAAAAAGGGTATAATTACTTGAAAAAAATGTGAGGTCTTTTCCAAAGTAATTTTCAGGCATTTTACATGCACTGGTGTTTAGGTTATCTCCATACACAGACTCTTGCTGTGCTGGCATTCTTGCAAATCATTAATCTACTTTTAAACTCACACTTATTTATTATTTTCTTTCTTTTTTCAACAAAAGGAACCCTCAGAGATTTCTTTCAGAGATCTGAGAATTTACACCTTTTTAAATGCTGCCTGATAAGGAACGCCTACCTTCTAGCAACAAATAGATGCTCGCCGACCTCCAGCGATTTAATATGGACAATAAGGATATATACTCGCTGACCTCCAGTGATTTAAACACCTACAATGGAACGTCATTAGTGAATGATTTGGAATATTCTATAAGCAATATAACTCTGTAAGCGGTCACTCACACATACCACTAAAACACTGCTCAGGTGAAGTGCACAAGAGAATGTAATAGCCAGGCAACTCCAGCCAGGCAACCCAGCGATGAGATTTTGATGACATGGGGTTAATCAATGACACACCCCTTTTTGAGATTTTGAGATTTCATCCAATGCAAATTGCCCAAATACTTAAAGCCTAATGTTGTATGTAATATTTAGAAACTCTCCCTATTATCCATATTATCTCCCTATAACCTTTTCCATATATGCTGGTTATCTAAGATTTCTTACTAATTTAAAAAAAAATAAAAAAAAATAAAAAATTATTCTTGTATGCTCAAAATTGTGTGACAAAAAAAAAGTAGAAGTACATACAGTACATGTTATACATAGTATATAAAAGTCTTGTATAAGCTACAAGCTTGTTTGTCCACAGTTATTAATCAGAAAGAAAGTGTAAAATCATTATACATAATAAGGAAACCAAAGGTAATTTACGTGTTAACATTAGAGAACGTTTTGCATTCAGTCCTCTCAATACAGTAACATTTTACTGTCATTTCTTTTTCCTGTAGGGCCTAAATGTGAAGTGCACTTTGTTAAGGTCCTGTTACAATTACTGTAATATGAAAATGGATATTTTAATCTAAATAATTGTGCTCATTTCCCTGTTGCACTCTGTTTGACACGCATCTGCATTTTGAAGATATAGCTAAAGTTTGGTAGGGTTACACGGTTCTGCCAAACTATTGCAAAATAGAAATATGCCCATAACCAGTGTTGGGTGTAATGCATTACTAAGCAATTAATTACTGTAATTTACTTTTTTAGAGTAACTTACTCAACACTGCTTTAGCTTTAATGTAAGTTATGTGGAAAGCATCTTTGGTAACACTTTTTTTTACCACTATTTTCGGGTGTTCATGTTACATGTAGTTCAATCTTGACGACTTTTGGAAGATTTTTAGCATGATAATGGATATGACAATGTTAATGTGTTTGGTCTTGGTGGAATAGATCTGCTACGTTGCTGCTGTAGATTATTGCTGTTGTTGTAGATTATTGCTGCTGCTGATTATTGCTGCTGCTGCAGAGCAAGTACAGGAACTTGCTACTGTCAATACATGCTGAGTAAGACATATATGCTATTTGTGCAGCAGCACTATCAATAACCCATAGCAGATCTATACAGGTGGAGCTGGGGAAGGTAGAGGGTTTTGGAGGAACTCTGAAGCGCGCTGCAAACTGCTATAGTGAATGTAACCAGCCATTTAAATGTGTGAGCAACAAGCTCATTGGCTGCAGAAGTAACATGGACCAATCAACTTGTGCCAAGTAGTAAATGCTGTATTTATCATCAGCTTGCGTTAAGGACCCATCAGCCTGCGCCATCTAGAGTTTTATGACTGAACTATGTATTTACTAGTAATTATAGTAATAACTATAAATTATGCAAAATGACATGCAACTATTCCTAAACCAAACCCTAATCCTAACCCTATAGTAAGTACATGTAGTTAAATAGTATTACTCTGTATTTAAATGTTTAATTACACTGTAAAATAAAATGTAACCACATCTTTCGGCTGCATTATGCAGTTGAAACACTCTGTCAAAGTCCCTTTGATGTTCAAGACAAATTTGGTTGTGCCTATTTCTCAATGCAATTTGCTCTATGGCCTCTGACTTTTTAAAATGTATCTTTAATTGTGTAAGTGAAGTTCTTAATGCCACAGTGCACATATTCAACTAATGCTTAAAATTATCACCTGCTCTAACAGACAAACAGAACACAATTTCCACAGCAGAAACACTCTTAATTTTCTTCATGTTTCTTAATGTTCTCCATCTGGCTGTTGACAGCTAACTATTGTAGTAGTAATCAGTTGCGAAGTGCGGAAAGAAAATTTGTTTTGTGCAGAATCTTGCCGGTTTAGACCAACCTATGTAGACCAAACAAGTCCTGTTCTGGTTAGAAATTCTTATAAGCAGATTTAGCGACTTATTTTGCGTTGACCGCTATTTCTACAGAGTGGAACCCCCCTCCCCCAGCCCACAATTTCAATCGCAACCCAAACTCCATCAGGTGACAAACCAGGCTCAGTCGGAGGGCCAGTTGTCCTCTGGCCAACAATGAACAGTGCATGATTATGTTGTAGGCAGTGTTACGGGTCACAAGTCAGATTTGGATCGGAACAGTCAAAATATTTAATTCAGATCTGTCTGGTTGAAGATCAGATTCATCACCCCAGTATGGAAACGGTTTTGTTGGTGATCTGTGCCACTGGCTGTTGTGTCGATGAAGCCTTCACAGGGAAAGGTTGACACAATCTAGCTGGAATGCATTGTGGTCTTGTCTAGGCGCAGGTCCTCAATCTC
The DNA here is from genome assembly GCA_003731715.1 of Anabarilius grahami. Classification (NCBI taxonomy): domain Eukaryota; kingdom Metazoa; phylum Chordata; class Actinopteri; order Cypriniformes; family Xenocyprididae; genus Anabarilius; species Anabarilius grahami. Next base: position 467,000 of record RJVU01060737.1, read on the forward strand.
ATCTGGATACGGCCCAGATCCGGGTGACTGAGGTAAACCTCGGGATAAACAGAGAGACTAATAGCGTAGATGCCATTCTTCTTATGATGTAGCGAGTACATCAGGTGTTAAAAGAAATGTTCCCAGTTCAGGCTGACCTAATTTATGCAGCCTAACAATCCTTTAATGGATGTGAAAATATAAATTGATAATGTGTTATGTGTATACCAGGTTAAAGAGATGCGTTTTTAGTTTGCGTTTTTTTATGCGTCTAGTTTTAAACTTGATTTTTATATTCTAGGTATTATCAACTGGCCAGAATTCTGATATCGCAATAGACGTGAAGGACTATAATGCGTTAAAGGGTTAGTTCACCCAAAAATGAAAATTCTGTCATTTATTACTTACCCTCATGCCGTTCCACACTCGTAAGACCTTTGTTTATCTTCGGAAAACAAATTAAGATATCTTTGTTGAAATCCGATGGCTCCGTGAGGCCAGCATAGGGAGCAATGACATTTCCTCTCTCAAGATCCATAAAGGTACTAAAAACATATTTAAATTAGTTCATGTGAGTACAGTGGTTCAATATTAATATTATAAAGCGACGATAATATTTTTGGTTCGCCAAAACAACAAAATAACGACTTATTTAGTGATGGCCGATTTCAAAACACTGCTTCAGGAAGCTTCGGAGCATTATGAATCAGTGTGTCGAATCAACAGCTGTTCGGAGTGCCAAAGTCACATGATTTCAGCAGTTAGGGCGGTTTGACATGCGATCCGAATCATGATTCGATACGCTGATTCATAATGCTCCAAAGCTTCCTGAAGCAGTGTTTTGAAATCATATTGTGTATATACATATTGTCGTAGTCTATACCACAAACTTGTATGAACAGTCTGAATCTCCACACAGAGCCAGAGTAGGCTATCTGTATTCAGGACACACACACACACTCACCCACACACTCACCCGCAATGCAGTACGGATTGACATACCAGGGCAGTGGACAACTACACCTAAAAGGCTACAGGTAACAGAAATCCCCCACAGAACTAAAATACTCACTTTCCTTTCCTCACTACCTTACAATGCATCAATCAATCAATCGATCTAACTATCTACCACTACATGAAACTTGTCTCTCCATTTAGTTGTGTGTCTTTTTAAAATTCTGACTACTTTTTTGTAATTGCCACTTGTTTGCCACCGGGAGTTTGTTTCGCCTGTTGGAGTTTGGGTTCCTTGACGCTGTCGCCTTTGGCTTGCTTAAGCCGGGTGCACACTGTGCGATTTATAATAGTCTTTTACGATGGTTGCTTGTCAGACTGAATGAACATGATCCTCATGTCACACTGTGGGATCTCAGCTGTCATTTATGTCAGACTGTACGACAGTCAAGACGCGTTAAAAATGGAAGCGGGCATGAAAACTTGTCCGGAGTTTTACATCAACCCACATGTGTTCGGTGACTGTGAGCTGCATTAGATGCGGGACTAAAATGGTGGCTAACAAAGACTGTTACAGATCCCTTGTCTTCCTGAACTCCATTTCCCATCATCCTCCTGTTTCCACACCTGCACTCACTTCCCTCGTCATCTCCCCATCATCACTCATCATCTTCACCTGGACTTCCTCGTTTGCACTCCCTATATATATGGACTTACTCCCTTCACTCCTTGTCTGCTCTTTTGTATGATAACTGTGTTTGGATGTGTTATCCCTTCGTTGTACTAATAAATCCCTTTTCATTGTGGAAGTCCGTGAACGACTCATCTCTTCAACACCAGCGCGTAACAAAGACATCTCTAGTGTTAATTTTGATCATGGCTTGTCTTGAAAAACAAAGACAATTTGACGTTTGTCGTAGGAGAAGTCACACTGGAGGATTGTGCGCCAAATCTTCTGACACTGCCAGAATTTCATCGGAGGTAAAATTTGATCCCAACGCCCATTAACCGGCTGTCTGTGAACATGTCAAACTTTTGTAATTAAATTATTTGAATATGGCAACATGTTACCTCATTCTAAATATTTCTATGATTAAATCGCTGACAGAGACTCCTCCCCCATCAGCCAATCACTGTGGGCATAGTTAGTAAGTGTGTTGACATCATCCATAGTAATGAGGTCAACCCCGCCCTTACTCCTAGCTTAAGACTTCTCTCTATTCCTTGGTCCCAGCAGATTTGTGAATAGGTTTTAAGAAAATTCTTAACTAAGAACTTTTACTGCCATTTAGGAGAACTCTTAGTGGTAAGATAAGTTGTGANTTTTTTTTTTTTTTTTTTTCTTAGTTGCTTGATTAGATGCTCTTTAAATGAATGTGATTGCTTTCCTAATGTATTATAGACCTCCTTCATTTTGAATAAATCCATAATCATAAGTATTAAACTTTGACATGTAAGTGGTCTCACAATGTTTGTTCTACACAATTTCGTAGCAATTAGACTATTCCCCTGTTGGATGATTAAAGGGGTGAAGAAATCCTGTAGACTTACATCGAAGAAGTTACCTAAGCCTTATCTAGAGACCAGAATATCCTAGAGACTTGGGGGACATCAAGAACATCAATGAAGAACCATTAAGTACACCTTAGCAACGCTATGGCAACACCCTGGCAACCACTCAAAAAAGAAATTTCTCCTTACCTTCATTTCAGTCATTTAAAAGTGGATATTTATTTGCCACCTGAATTTAAAGTTCTCAGTATTGTGGATGAATGTCACAGGACCTATTTTTATTGTGAAAAATATGCTGTTTTTCTTTTGTCAGTCAGCATTGTGAACCTTCTTTTCAAGGTTGCCTGACATCTCTTTTACTGTCTGCATTTGACAGAATTTGACATGAAGGTTTTTGATGAAAACATTCCAGGATTATTCTCCTTATAGTGGACTTCAATGGCCTCCAAACGGTTGAAGGTCAAAATTATAGTTTCAGTGCAGCTTTAAACGATACTAGACGAGGAATAAGGGTCTTATCTAGCGAAACGATCGGTCATTTTCAAAAAAAAAAAATTTTAATGGATATGCTTTATATAAACAAATGATCGTCTTGCACGTGCTTCCGGCAAAACCGCACTTCTGTATTCTTCAAAAAGCTTACGCTGTATGTCCTACGCCTTCCCTATTCTACTTAAGGAACGAATGCAGCGCCAGTTCTGTTTTTTTCAGTAAGTAGGATAGGGAATGCGTAGGACATACAGCGTAAGCTTTTTAGGCAAATTGGTAACGACTTTTGTTGCAGTTTGACTGTATGTGTCCCCTGAAACAGAGAGTTTTTCATTCATATGGAAGTTGAAAGCGCTCGCTCTTCTCGGAGTGCTCCGCGGCAGTTTTTTGACCCGAGGGAGGGGTTCTAGCAGACCAATCACAGCGCTTGCGGTCCGCGTAGAATTGACGCGTTGTTACATTTTTGAAGAGGTGCACGTCAGGCTACGTCATAGGCTACGCATGGTACAAACAGCCTACGCCGTAGCTACGGCGTACACTCGACGCAGAAGTATAAATCAGCTTTTAACCTGCTTTATATGGTCACATCCAAATTGCATGGTTGGCTGAGTTTTGAATTTAGACAAACATTTGTAAACATTGATATTATTATTATGAAAATTTCAATGCATTTGATGGTTATTTGGTTATAAGGTACTTGCATTAATTTGATGCTCTTTAAAAGTGTAAATAATGTGGCTTTGTGGCTCTAACAGAATATTGCTTGTTGTTAAATATTGCTTGAATATTGTTGGTCAGGATGCTCAAACAAGTCTCTTTAACATTAACATTGGCTTTCAACCAGTTGTGTGAGTTTGGGGCAGAACTGTCAGTTTGTCTGGCAGTTTGAAAACCTGTTTTTGCAGATTTCCATTTTTTTTGTGATATATGAATAAAGTGTAATATGTAAGTCTGTAATAAAGTGAGGAATAATGACAGTATATGTTTTGCCAATGTATCATTCAACACTGAGAATTAGAATGTAATGTTGTACAAACAGGGTTATTAGAAATTCTCCTTTACAGGCATGTAACCCAAACCCCACTGGAAGGGAATATGTGCTATTGATATGTCCATTTCCTCCTAAGGTTAAAGAGGTGAACTTCAAAATTGTAAATGAGATTTATTCAACAAACACATTTTTAAGATGAATGATTAATTTTAACTTGATGTGAATAATTGTGTATTTTGTGAAACAAAATTTTCTTGGAGAGATGCTTGGAGCTGTTATTATGTATAGGCTATGTTTGTATGTATGTGTGTATGTATTTATTTAGGAAAACAAGGATCTAGATTTTATTAATTTCTTGCAGGCACTTGGAAGGTTTAATACATAATTGCAGGTGTTTGAAATCTAAATTGAAAGTTAAACTGAACCAGTTGGAGAATGAGGTTATGTTAAATTGAGCAAATGTTTGAATCTTGTTAAAGAAAGTCGATTTCACTTTTGGATAAATATAAGGTAATTTGAGAAAGCCCTTTTCTTGTTTATATATATATATAAAATAGACTAAAACAGAACAGGTGTTAACTAATTAAGGACCATGAAGACTAAGAAGGAACTAAGGACAATGAAAACACAGAAACTAAACAAAACAGTGCATACATGTGATACAGAGGTAATCAGGTGAGAAATAATATTCTCCACCTCTACTGTTCTGTTTGACCGCTAACCAATGACAGGAGACAGATTAAATGGATCACAAATCAGTTGAGAAGCTGGAGGAAAAGAAATTGGAAGGACAGAAGTGTGGGACTAATCAAAGCCATAAGGTTAAAGCGGTTAGCCGAGAGCATGTGCAGGAAGGGAAGGCAGAGCAAGTGCTGTCAAAAAGAATAATTCCTGGTAATGACAAAATGACGTAGAAGGCCACAAATTAAGATATGTTTGATGAAATCCGAAAGGTACAGCATGACTCCTCCGTAGACAGCAATTTAACCCCCACTTTCAAGGTCCAGAAAGGTACTAAAGACATCATTAAATAAGTCGATGTGACTGCAGTGATTCAACCATAATGTTATAAAGCGACGAGAATACTTTTTGTGCGCAAAAACAAAACAAAAATAATGTCCTTATTCAACAATATCTCCTCTTCTGTGTCATTCTCATATGCTGTTTACATTCAGCGCTTCCAGGTTCTACATCAGAACGGCAGCTCAGTATTCCTAACAAGGAACTAAGGAAAATGGGAACACAGAAACTAAACTAAACACAAAACATCAGAATGGCAGCTCACGTGAGCAGCACAACGCATACGTGTGATTCTGATGCAGGAGCCAGCCAATACTGAGCTGGCTTTCTGAAGTAGAACCTGGAAGCGCTGAACGTAAACAGGAACTTTCTGGACCTTGAAAGCGGTGGTTCAATTGCTGTCTATGAGGGAGTCATATACCTCTCGAATTTCATCAAAAATATCTTAATATGTGTTCCAAAGTTGAGCGAAGGTCTTACGGGTGTGGAACGACATAAGGGTGAATAATTAATGACAGAATTTTGGGTGAACTAACCCTTCAAAAGTTTAGCAATTTAAAGCCACACTGTGAAACTTTATGGCATCATTAAGGTACTAACTGACACTCAGTTGTATCGGCCTTTAAGTGTAATTACACTAACTTTTTTGCTTCATTGTTTGGATGGTATGAACATGAATATGTCTTAATTTTCTTCAGCTTAATGAGTCGATGTATGAAATGGTGGTCTTTGGCCCCTTCTAAATACTTGATTGAGAAATCTTGGACGGATTTTTGATTCTGTGTTGAAATTTGATAAATTAATGCAGTGGTAAAAGTTTTTTTTAACTGAGGGCCATTGCTAAAATGAAAAGGTTTTTTGTCTCTTTAATATATGGAAACTGTAATTCAAGTCTCTTTTAGATTATTCCAGTTCTTTTATCTGGGGCTGTCAAACAATTTGCTTACAGTTACTGCAAAATGCAGTGGCCAGACTTCTTACTGGCACTAGGAGGTACTTCAGTATCTCTCATGTAATGGCTTGTCTGCACTGGATTCCAGTGAATTTCAGAATTCAGTATAAGATATTGTTAATTGTTTTAAGGGCTTAAATTGACTTGCACCAGACTGACCAGAGTATTTTTCTGCCATTTTACATCATTATAAAATGGTACAAATTTTAAAGTCTCCCTGTGGTGAAAATCAAGTATTTAATGTTGTTTTATGTGGTATTTTTAATATTCTTTAAGACAAACCATGTGCAAATTCATAAGTCAACACCAATGCAGGGTATTTTCTCGTTAAAACTGCAGTGATCTACAGATCTCGCATTCAAAAATGTGGTTTTTGAAATCGCTGGTGTTTCTGACATCACAGAACTACCTTGTAACCAATCACGTCAACGTGCCAGCGGGCTTTAACATATCATTAACTATGACCGATGTAAAGCAGGGGAGTCTCAAGAGAAGGTTATCCTGGTATACTTTTCTGTTGATATAAAAAAAAAAAAATCGGTAGATTTAGCAATATAGTGTGTGTATGATGTATATTACGATGTTATGATGAAAATGCCTTTCTCCACTGAAATTCTAAGGTGTTCAAAGTGTTTTTAAGGATACTGATTTTTAGAAGACAGCTGTCTCAAACTGGAACATGGTTTGTGTAACATTAGCAACACACTATTAGCTGTTTGATAACGTAGTAAAGCAAAAGGCTGATCATATTAATTACCGTTGTGTCCAACGTTGTAAAAAGTGATACCATTGTGAAGTGTTTACCTTAGTAAGTTGACCGAGTGGATCTCTGAGCTCGTGTGACTGAGTGGAGACGGGGCTAATTAGCATATTCATAGATTTTTCACAGGAAAAAACTTTTAAATATGTCATTTTGATGATCAAAGAGGAGTTTTAAGGGATAAAATTATACAGGAGGACTTTAAGATCTCACAAACTCTCACTATTGGTTGAGCAAGAAGTAGCACCACTAAAACAAACAAAGCAATGTTCTAAAAATGTGAAATTACTCAGAACCACAGTGTTTTACTGATAAAAATGGTTGTTAACAAAGGATGTCACAATTACATTCATTTTAGTTTGTCTTAGGTTTACTTTCAAATACTTTTAGTTCGCTCATTTATGTTTTCTGTTTCCTGTGTTCCTATGTTCCCATTTGACATCACTTACCATGGTTATTCATCATTTTTAATAATTAGCACACCTGTCTGTATGTGGTTCATCATCACTGTGTATTTAAGTTCCTCTTAGTATTGTTTGTGAATGGCACACTGTTTCGTTTGTGTTCTTTGATATTACATTGCCTGAATTTACTTTATATTAATAAATCACGTTTATATTTGGATCTACTTTGTCTACCTTCTTCATCCCTTGGATTAGGTGTTATAACAAAAAATGTAATTGTTTCCTAAAAATATTATAGTCATTAATGCCAAGCTTTGACCCGCTTGTGCTGCTTCGATAAAGCTGAATAAAGAATTACCACCAGTAAACTGAAATGCTTTGCTAGCAGGTTATTTAACTTACCCAAATGCATATACTGTGTGAGATTAATCTATATACACAACATAAACAATATTACAGCTTGGATCTGCACAAAATGACTCAAATGTGCAGCACAAGTGAACTAAACTAACATAATCACTAATAAAACGTGTAAACATCACTATCCATCTTTCCATTTTCCTAACTGCTTGTCCTAGTGGACAATGACAAGCTAAAGCATAAATAATTTAAAATATTGTATTACAAAACTCATTACAATGTTATAATTCCAGGAGCCCAAGAGCCCAAAACAAGAACAAGTTTTTATAATGCTTTTAAGAAATTTTGATACATTTCTACATTAATATATAAAATGTTTGGTTTGTCTTGGTTTAATTTTTCATCAACTAAAGTGTTAAATGCCATTTTAGTCAGAATAAAACTAAATTATGTTTTATTAACAAAGTTTGGGAGGAGCAGGTGCAGATAATTAACCTAATTAGCACAAGTGGAAAGCTTTCAGCTAATCAGCCAACAACAAGAGGTATATATACACTGCAGACTCACCTCTGTTCGTTGACAGTTCATCAGCATCCCTCCACCACCCCATCTCCTCACTTCTAGTTCTACCTATTATTACCACATCCGGGGGGAGTACTCTGGGTTCGGGCCAAAATTCCGAGCTCTGTGCCCTCCCCCCGGACAACACGCCAAATACGCATAACTTTATTTAATTATATTTATATGTGAACTCGTGAACTATCATTAATGAATATGGCAGGACAAAATATTGACTAAATTTTAAAGGATATTTTCATCAAAAGACAAAAACTATGAACTATGGTAATTCAGCATACAAATGGCTTATTATAGTGCTTTCTAAAGTTGTAGAGAATATTTTAATTTGGAAAAAAAATACTTGAAAAGCTAAAACATTTATCTAGTCAAAAATGTATGGTATGAACACTAATCCATCACACTCAGATCACGTTTAAATGTGACACAAATAAAAAGAAAAGAAAATATGTTGAATTAGAACAGAGAACAGACAAGACCTTGTAGAATAATCTTTTCTGCGTTTAATTGCAAGATACTTTTTAGATAAATGGCATAAACTTTTACATTCTCACTAAGCAACAGTGGTTTAGAGAAGGTGAATCTGTTGTCATCAGCAGCTTGCATTCTCCCCGTCCCAGAGGACCTACACCTCCCAGCATGGCCGATACACTCTTCCCACCATGCACCTCATGGTGTCCCTTCTGATGATGGCGATGCTCGGGCTCAAGTCTGAATCGACATCTCTGCGCTCTGTGCTGAGAAGGTTCTCAGGGAGACTGAGATGAGGCACTTCTTTGTTCAGAGACATCAGGGTCCTCAGCAGATTGGAGTCAGCCACCACGATGATCCTGGAGTTTCCTGGTGAAGATCTCAGAGAGTTCTCCTCCAAGCTCTCGCTCAAGCCTTGCAGATCTGGCTCCGTTTCATCAGCTTTGGTCATGGGAATGGCAGCGGTTCTGAAGTAGCACTCTGAAAAAAGTGCAACAGTGATGAGGACGGTCCCAACGGAGAGCTTCATTCTTGATCCCAAGTGTTTGCTTTAGTGGTTCAGCTGCTGTCTCGTCTTCTCTTGCAAACTGGTCTGATGTTGGTGGTGACTTGGTCCATTTTTATAGGCCTACATGGTCTTCAATGTGCCACGTTACCTCAGATTCATCATTGTCTTGGTTTCTCATGAGTATGTGGCTATTAACAAAAACACAAAAACTCATAGAGAACCTGATGAGACCCCTGACAGAGCTCAAGTGTTTTGTTTGGTGGAAAGTTGATTAAGATCTCCTGAAACGTGGCTTGTGTTCAGTTGTGCAGACTGCAGGGTTCCTCTGAGTGGGCATCGTAAGAAAGGATGTAATTCCAGAATCCTCACATTTTGAAACAATATGAGAGGATTACAGACCTGTTGAAGTGTCCAAGTGAATAATAACTGTTTAAACACAGACCATGACTGCCATTTTTTTTTATTAGAATCACAAGGCAAAGTTGTCAAAAGAGGCTATAGCCGTAGTAGGCCAAAATGAAGATCAACACACAGCAGGAGTTTATTTGGTTTGGAAAAGCGTTGCTCATTCATGATGTTGTTGCAGGTGCTTCAATTTGTTTCAAGCATCATGTGGATGCAACCTGAATGAGGCTGCTACTGGTAAATGCTACTTGATAAAGAAAAATTCTATACATTCATCATACTCTGAATAAACTCAATGAAGTAATCCACATTAGTTTTAAATTGAAAATATGAAACAATGGCAAAGCAGGTGATGTGTGATGCTTTGGTTGTTATATNTTGTTATATATATATATATATATATATATATGTGTGTGTATATATGTATATATTTCACAATGTTTCGACTCCTGAAAACCTGGAAGAAGAAAAAAAGAAAAAAAATCTTACTGAACCAGGGCAATCAATATGATATACAAAGCAATGTACTGGTAACACTTTAGTAAAGGGAACACATATTCACTATTAACTACGACTTTTCCTCTCAAACTCATTTACTTATTAAATTTACTTATTAATAGTTAGTAAGTTAGCTGTTAAGCTTAGGTATTGGGTAGGATTAAGAATGTAGAATAAGGTAATGCAGAATAAGTCATTAATATGTGCTTAATAAGTACTAATAAATAGCCAATATTAGTAATATGCATGCTAATAAGCAACTAGTTAAAAGACCCTAAAATAAAGTGTTACCAAATACAAATTCAGAGTTTATTACAGAATATTCTAATATCTACAATAACTCTTGCTGAGAACATAGGACTGCAAAAGTTTATTGGCTAAATATCACCCAAGATGTTTTGATCGAGTTGCGAATGGGAGGAACTGCAAACTGCAACATGGTGGCTCTGCAAAGTGACTACATGGGCTGAAATGCGGGTTGTAAGTGGGTTTGTCCACGGGTTCCATGTTGGACCCATGCCAGTTGCCCATGTGGGTTTTATAAAAGATAAAACACAGTGCAGGAAAACCAAGACACAGGAGAACAAGAAATAATGGCTCAGAAATGCAGTACAACAAACATACAAGACCTAGCGATGAGTGACTAAATGAACCAGGTTTTTATAGGCAGAAACTAACAAGGTGACGAACAACAGCTGAATGTAATCATGGCTGATGAGTTCAGGCAGTGGGTGGTGGGAAATGGAGTCCATAAAAGAGGCAGTAGTCCTGGGTGGAGTGCCCTCTGGTGGCTATCAAGGGCACTCAAGCTGGTGTTAATGACACCATTGATGACACCTGGGTTTCACCTGGTTTGCCTATACAGGGGCTCTTTAACACCTGACTCCTGAACTCTTCAACAGTCCTGAAGAGCAAGTATCCTGCTGAGTTTCCTGCTAACACTAGCCAAACATGTTAAACAAGCTACACAGTGTTCAAAATTGCTTGCAATTTAGAGAGGTGTGTTTAAGTAGGGTTGGAATTAAAGTCTGCTGGACACAGTTGAAGAGCCCTGGCATATACTGTAACCTACAAACATAGATCCCAGACCCACTCTGAACCCACATAATCTTCTTACCCAACACACCCATGTTTGGCTTGTGTTTGCCCATGTCTTGGTTTGGCCAAGTGGACCAATAACGATTCTGCCCATTCTGAAACCATATACAGATTACCTATTTGTGTACTACCTTGGACCCATGTAGTCAGCCTATGTGGGACTGACTGTGTTTGCCCAGATCTAAGCCAATTGTTAAACCCAAATGGGGCCCATTTGTTTTGCCCATTTTGAGCCCATGCACTCATCTCCCATTAGTGACCCAACTAGGATCCATATAGGGAGCCCAACTGCGTTTGTACCAAGCAGCAACCTCCCACAGTTTCTCTTGAAGCCAGTACGGAAGTGACTAAAACTGCAATTCATCGGTTGGCCACTAGGGACAGGCTCCAAAAGAGAGCAGAATCTCATTAAGTCAAATGCTAAAATGTTAAAATGCCCAACAGCAGAAAAAAAACAAAAAAAAAACAGCTGGTACAAATTGTGGTTTTGGTCTATATAGCTAATTTTGCCCTTCATGACAACTCTGACGGGGGTGAATTTCTTTGATAAATCTTCCATTTAAATTATATTATGGCTTAAAGTTCTGCATAATTAAGAGAATGGCCACTTGAGTGACAGGTGAATTGCCTTCGATCTGTGAGCCGTCACTTTACCTCAGCTAATTCCAGCTGCTGAATTTGGCATCTCTGCTGTGTTTGTGCTTTTCTCTGAAAGTTTGATTTTGCGTGTTGTCATTTGCACACCCAATACAAATGACAATGACTGGTGCAGGGGCATCGATATAATAAAAAAAGACATAGAAGATTAGAAAGTTCTAAAGGTTTACTGTCAATGATATAACTTCTTTATTAATATTTTAGATAGTATCCAAGATAGAAATCGCTCCTTTGCCTGCTAACATGATCATGTTGAGCTAGGCGGACATGGTTTCAGCAACCAGGCACCTCAGTTCTAACCACATCCCGTCTCTTTGCCCATTTTCAGTTATCCGGGAATGACGTGGTGACGTGCTGCCAAGATGGCAGGGGCCTCATTTTTGCTTCAAAAATGCTCTTCAGAAACCTACGGGTGACGTCACGGACACTACGTCCATATTTTTTTTTTTTCAGTCTATGGTTTGCACATGTGGGACCTACATAGTTGACCCAAGTAGGCCCCAGATAAGATGGCCATTTTGGGACCAGGCCCACTTGGTATCCATGTAGCCCGAGCATAAACAATGTGGGGCCCACATATACATGTTGGCTGGGTAGTAACGGAAGTCCTGCTTTCTAAAAAGAACCAATCATCAATTGGTAAAGTCATGGCATCACAGCAGCTTCGGTTAGAAACCCTGGTTCCCATACAAACAGTTAATGTCCTGAAACTGGCACTTTGGACTGCACATGCGCATTGGCTGGACCAAACTGAAATATGAAAAAAAAAATATATATATATATTTGGGCACATGAAACATCATTTGAGACTGTCACATCAAATTTTTATGCTAATTTAAAATATGTTATTGAAATGTGATTGGCAAGCATCCATCCATCTATACTTTTAGTTAACCAAACATATTATTTGGTAACACTTTATTTTGATCCCTTTTGAACATTCTGTAAGAATAAGTTTACATGTCAACTTATTCTAACCCTAATCCTACCAGTCTACTGTCACAGAACACAGACTCAGGAGAACAGTGAGTACAATGATGAAACTGGTTGTTGTGATTTTGCTTCATTTGCTATATTATTTCTCCCTGTTGGATAACAAACTGAGTGGATGTGGATAGAAACAGTCCAAACAGGTAAGTGCACCACACACACCTTGATGATTGCTGAAGATGATGATGGTGATGATGATGATGTCTCTTATCTTTGTAGAAGTTGAACAGATGATAATGGAGGAGATGGGAATCCAGGGAAGCAGGAACAGATGCTTGGAGCACAGGAAGATAATACAGGTAAGCAGCAATAAAAGTAGTCCAAATTAACAAGGACGAGACCAGACAAGGCCTGTGTGTGGTGCTGGCTTTTGTGGAGAGTTGATGAGGATGATGGCACACAGGTGTGTGATTGGGAAGTGCGTGCATGTGATTACCAGGGAGGATTGTTGGAAATGTAGAGCACAAAGGAAACAGGCATGGTGACTGATAAATGGTGATCCTGACATCTACTAATACTAATACAGTCTAATGACATAAGAGTTAGTAGACATGTAGGTGCAACATTACTTATTGTCAACAGAATGTGTTAAAGGGACCATCAAAAAATTTTTTTCATCAAAACCATTTTTTTTTTTAATACACCAGAAACAAGCAATTTTGTTTTTTGATAACTCCTTTTGTGTTCTATGAAAAAAGATGAGTATTGAGAGTCATGGTTTATGTCTTCAATTTAAAGCAAATGGATTAGACTGACCACATTTACACATGTGAATGTGTAATTTCTGCTACAGCGTTTTATAAGGGAATTGATAAAACACTTTATTTGACCAACAACCTTTTTTTGGAAGTTGCATTTAAATCCCCCTATTCTCAAAAATCTGCATGTGCACTCTGTAATCTGTCATATCCAATTTACCCAGTCTTTTGTTTCTTCTACCTTCTGTATTTTGGTCTACCTCCAAAACCCAAAGGATTTTTAAGAATAATATATCTAAATCCCTCATTTTAAAACACCATAGTCTCAGAATTTCTCTCAGTACGATAATCATTTTATATGTCAGTTGAATTCCACTTTGGTTTTGAAAAAGATAGTAGACCTTCTTCCGGCCCTTTGACTGGTTTAGTCATTCTCTATAATCAAAGGCCATGTCACATTGTACTGTGCAAGCGGAAATGTCATAAATAATTGGAAGCAAGACCTCTAATAGGACAACTAACAGAACAAGAGAATCTAAAGTAAGAGGTTATTCAGCTGTGCAATGTCTCAGGCTCATCTCAGTGAGATGAAAGAATACAAAATAATAAATATACATTTTTAAGGCAACTCCAGGACTACAGAAACAAACAATTAATATTACAGAACATATGTAAAGCAATATTTTTCTCCATAAATACCCCATAAATACCTCTTGCACATTTCAGGAAACTAAACATCTTTGCAGAGCACATGTATATTTAACATCTAGTGGCCAATTAATTATTCTTTTAAATGTACAGCGCCCTCCCCAATAATGAAATGTATGAAATATACAAAATTCATGTCTCCTACATAAACATTAAAGGTCAACTTGTGAATCATCCCTACTTGATTTCCTTACTCTTTACTAGTGTATCCACAGTATATTGTTTGATTGTCTACCAAACGATCATTTCCACTGAGGTGACCAGAAAGAGCAATGGTGAAACAATAATGATGTTTGGAACGGTGGGAATACTGCAATCACATTTGGGATAAGAAAGGCTGATTTCAAACAAAATACCTAAAATAGGAAAACATTCTGGACTGTTTTAGTAATATGCAAACAAGCTCATCTGGTGAGTGTTATGAATCCAGGACCAAGGTGGGTGGATTTTACAACTGTATGGTCTGTGGGCTCTAAATGTTATTTCCTCTTGTTTTTTGGGATTTTGAACAAGGCTGGACTCCTTGTCACCATTTCTCTCCCTCTCCCTTCCATGCATGGCAATATGATGAAATGAACTTCCTCAGTCAAAATAAATGGAGAAAAAAAATCACTGCAGATTTGATTGATTGTGCAGATGTACAGTGAGGAGGAATTTAATTGACTGATTTGCTCTTTGTGGGATCATTTACAAAGATAACGCTATGGCCTTACTGGTCAAGATGCAGGAAATGCATTATTCTCTTGAAAATAATTCTAAAAAGGACAGTGTCTTTGATTCATCTGTAAATGATATTTTAAAGAGCGGTTAGCCATTTCTTTCCTAAGTAATGGGCTTTCAGNTCTCTCCCTCTCCCTTCCATGCATGGCAATATGATGAAATGAACTTCCTCAGTCAAAATAAATGGAGAGACTTTTTTGATCAAGGGACAGTCCAATACAAAAAACAAACAAACAAACATTTTTTCACCCTCATGTCATTCCAAACCTGTCTGGTTTTCTTTCTTCACAGAACACACACAAAACTGTTTGGTCATCAACGATCTTAAAAATATGTTCTTTTTTGTTATGCAGAAGAAAGAAATGCATACAGGTTTGGAATTGTCACCAGCAGTTGCAAGGAACAGACGATGAAGATCAGGTATAACGTCTTTAATAATCCACCAAGAAGTTGATACCAAGGCACGCAGCAAGCAAGCAAGCAAGCAAGCAAAACCAACTGCTATGCGTAAACATGACCAGACAAATAAACACTGAAAAGACTGCAACTAAATACAAAGCAAATGAGGGAAATAATGACAAACACCTGTGATGATTAATGAATCGCCATAGTAACTAATAAGTGGAAGGAAACTGCATGTGACTGAAAAGCACAAACTAAAAGTCCATGAAAATGAAACTAAGATCAAAATAACTGAATTGTGACAGGNCAAACCTGTCTGATTTTCTTTCTTCACAGAACACACACAAAACTGTTTGGTCATCAACGATCTTAAAAATATGTTATTTTTTGTTATGCAGAAGAAAGAAATGTATACAGGTTTGGAATTGTCACCAGCAGTTGCAAGGAACAGACGATGAAGATCAGGTATAACGTCTTTAATAATCCACCAAAAAGTTGATACCAAGGCACGCAGCAAGCAAGCAAGCAAGCAAGCAAAACCAACTGCTATGCGTAAACATGACCAGACAAATAAACACTGAAAAGACTGCAACTAAATACAAAGCAAATGAGGGAAATAATGACAAACACCTGTGATGATTAATGAATCGCCATAGTAACTAATAAGTGGAAGGAAACTGCATGTGACTGAAAAGCACAAACTAAAAGTCCATGAAAATGAAACTAAGATCAAAATAACTGAATTGTGACAGGGACAGGAATAACATGAGGGTGAGTAAATGAGAGAATTTTCATTTTTGGGAGGAATATCCCTTTACTAGCTTCTTTTATTTGACTTTTGTCCCTGGCAACCAATTACTTATGCTGTGCTAGCTTCATGTCTTTCATGATATATATTAGATTTTATATATGGATTTTATAGTTTCACCCTTGTTTGAAACCAACCAACAATTTGGACACTAAAAAAGTTTGTTCAAAAGTGAGTGTACTTGGTAATCAAGGAGACAACAGTGTCGGTGAAGAGCATGCTTGCAATAAAAAGGAAAATAAAAATATCACTCATGAACAGAATTTTTTATTTTTATTATTGTGCATCATTTTCAATCAAGCTGTAGTAGACCATAGAAACCAATCAAAACACCCTATTTAAAAAAAGATTTATTAAACTTGTCTTTACTTATTATTATTATTTACTTCTACTACTTTTTAAAATCCTGAAATACAGGCCAGTAATTTAGAAGACTAATTTCAAGTGCTATGTGTGTAGTTTGTGCACAGATCTGGCGTTTGGGCACAGTTTTGTACAACCATTATTTTAAATTACTTCATATCTAGACTGGATTACCCAGAGCTCAAAGGCAACTCTGATTCAAGTTAAAGTGGCAGATGTTGATTGCTGTGGGTCATGGGGATTTTTTGGATAAAATCCTGAGTAAAAAAATCCTCATAAAAATCTCTGTCCATTAACGCTTGATTTGGCTCGACAATAAACAGAAATCTTACTACACGCTCTATGACGCTCAGTGTGAACTCTGATTTAGTCCAGGTGATATGTGAAAAATTTGAGGTGACATTTGGTACACTTGTACAGTTTGGGGCCCTTGAACATTTTCAGAAATTGAGCCATCACAAAATTGCTTTGTGGTCGCCATGGCAACCATTTTACTTTCCACCATAACCCAATTATGTATTTTGTATCATATCTTCTGAATAAAACATGATAACACAGAAAAGGTGATATCCAGTGCCGCTGCTAGCCATTTTGGTGCCCTAAGCATAATTCCTTTATGATGCCCCCCACCCCGACTTCTTTTGTTTCTCAGCAACCGACTCCTGCTGTCTTTTCGGAGCCATGCTCAAATCTGTCAAACTGCGTCAGGCAGGCGCCCGCGCGAACAACCGGAACGGACCATCCGGCACGGGGGGGGGAGTATTTTCTAGACTAGACTAGAGCAATTATTAAATATCTTTCTTGTTCCCCCTTTTTTGTTACATATACATGGCTAAAATGTGCCTAATATTTCTATAGGCTAATGAAATAATACCGGCATTTAAAAAAAAAATTTCATTAGGCTATTTTTGGTGCCCCCTCAGCACTTGGTGCCCTACGCACAGTGCGTGATGCGCGTGGTGGGAGCGGCGGCGCTGGTGATATCTACACCTATGTTTTGATGGTCAAACATTACAATGATACCATATAAAACATCACAAACTGTTCAGGTGAATAGTAAATGGTGAATTCAATGACATGAGTAGGAAATTACAGTATCTGAGAATCTAGGCTAGACTTTGCATGCAACAGACATGATATGTGACCCTGGACCACAAAACCTAAGAAAAGAAAAATCAATCATTTTTACCCATACAATGTATTGTTGGCTGTTGCTACAAATAAACCTGTGCGACTTATTTGGTTTTGTGGTCCAGGGTCACATATCATGTCTGTTGCATGCATGTTGTGTAGAGTTTCAAAAGCTTAATCCTTTTGTTCATTAATCCTGACAATACAGTGACTGTAGAGAGTATATTCAATATGACCTTAGCATCATAGCTTAAAAAGAATGTCAGACACAAAAAAGCTACACTGCTCAAAAAAAACGGGTACACTCAAATCACACATTGTATCTGAATGAATGAAATATTCAATTTGAAAATGTTTATTCACATACATTCTGTAATTTGTTAATAACAAAATTGTGACAACAGTATATGGAAACCAAAATCATCAACACAATGAGGGCTGGGTTAAAAAAATCACACCAAAAAAGTTGCAGGCTGATCCAACTTGGATTAAGTTCATCACAGCAACTCATAATGTAAGTCAGTAGTGTGTAGGGCTGCACAATGAATCAGAGATCTAATCGTGATTACAATTACGGATGCCACAATTATGTAATCGCTCAAAAGTGCAATTACAAAAAAACAAAACAACAAAAAAAGTCCACTTACAGAACATTATTTTGTGTGCTTAAGATGTGTTTTTTCTTTCTACAGGTTATTGTTTTAATTTTAGTTTTGGTATAACATTATAATATCATATTTTTTTATTTAAAAAAGAAACCAAACCAATGACATTTGAGGGTTAATGCTATAGAAAAGTAAAACAATTTCAGGAAGAGTGTTTTCAGGTTGCTTATTTTCCTATAAAAATATGGCATGCAGTTGCTTCAAACTATTTTATAAAGCTATTCAAATCATAATTCAGTGTAAACTGTGATAATCGTAATTAATAATTACAATTACAATTACAATTTCAAGGGAATTATCAACAATTATTTTTGTCATAACCGTAGAGCCCTAGTAGTGTGTATGAGACAGATAAAACATTAAACCAAATAAATACATGGTTATAATCATATATGAGTTGTCTACGTTCCTCAAGCAGTTTCAGGTATTTTCCATAAACGTGTCTATTTATTATCGCAATGATTAGCATAAGTAGACTTTAGCATCACATAAATATATTTCTGCCTCATACGGTGATCAGAATCCCCTTCGGATCACTAGGAAGTTATTTCAAATACTTACTGGTGTCTGAAAGTGAGCTAAAAAAAGTCAGCTGAAAGTTAGCTGGAATTTTTTTTAAATGTCTTAAATGTTGAAGTTAGCTGGTAGCCTGATATAATAACATGGGAAATGAGCAGCAGTAGTGTTGAACATCTCCTGTTCATGACCAATCCTCAAGCCCCACTTGGCCCGCTTTGGACCAAGGTATTCAGCGGGCCAAAAAACCCTGGCCGTTGGCCCCGAGGAAGCCCAGATGAGGCCTGATCAATAATTGATTAAGCCCCGGAAGTGATAGTAGAAACGTGATTGGCCCTGACATGCACTAGTATGCTCGCCTTTGGCCCGACAATGGAAACGCAGCTAATGTCTCCATCACAGTCTCCTCTACATTGACACAGATCTGTGCACTTTAAGGAGGCTTTTTTTTTTGTATTACAGCCACAACTTAGGAGTGGACTAGTTTGCCTGTGGAAGTGTGGAGTAGTTTGCCAGTGGAAGTGTTGACCACAATGGTCTCCAATCGCATGGGTCCATCCAACCCCAGACTGAGATGGCATATTTGGTGCCACCTCAAGTGCTTGTCCCCAACAGTGTCCTCCTTGGTACACTTCTCTTTTGAGGTGCTGCACCAGTGCATCCTTAGATTAGGGGATTTGTTCCATTCCTCTTCCTTTCTTTGTTAACAACGCAAGACGAGCTTGATCGATGTTGAGTTGGCTTCTGGTGTGATCATAGAGGAGAATTGTGAAATGGTACATCACCTCCTCTGGAATGCTTTTTGGAGCCTTTGACAGGGCATTGAAGGCCTCTGTTGTCAAGTCATCTGCAGTCCAGGTATTCCCTGCTGTCTTCTTGCCCCTGGTTGCAAATGTAGATGCTGTGTCACAGCCAGTGAAGGCATGGAACACAGGAAGGGCCTTGGATTTGTCAGGATCCAGAGAATTACTTGGCAGTCTATGGGCAGGTATGTATCTGAAGTTCTTGCCAGTCCCAAATGCCACCCACATCTCCTCAATGTCCAGCTCTGACACATGTGTATTGGCTAAGTCCACAACATCTGTGTCCACAGTACACAGGGTGATCTTTTAAAATCCTTTTTCTTGCAGAATCTGCTGCATGGAGTAGCATTCTTGTATCTGCCTCTTCATGTATGCAAGAGGCAATCTGAATTGATTCTTGTGCAGGCCAGTGTGGCAAAACAGAAACTAAGGACTTTCTTGGGTAACATTTTATTTTACAGTGTCATTGTTACATATGTTACATGTAGTTACTCCAGTAATAACTACAAATAATGCATAATTACATGCAACTAACCTTAAACCAAACCAAACCCTAATCCTAACCCTATAGTAAGTACATGTAGTTACTTAATATTATTCAGTACTTAAATGTATAATTGCAATGTAACAAAGACACCTAAAAATAAAGTGAAACCCTTTCTTGCTGTCTAATGGTATACCAGTTGTCAGTGGTGACAAGCAGATTAGCAGATAGTCTTGATTCAGTGTACTGATTGTAGGCCCATGTCATCAGGATATGGAGACTATTGGCAGTTACAAATCCAAGGCCCTTCCTGTGTTCTATGCCTTCACTGGCTATGACATAGTATCTGCATTTGCAACCAGGGGCAAGAAAATAGCAGGGGATGCCTGGAATCAAGATTACATGACAACAGAGGCCAAATCCCCCAACTAAGGATGTACTGGTGGCAACAGACTGGGGTTGGTTGGACCCAAGCATTTGGAGACCATTGTGGTCAACTCTTTCACAGCCAAGCCAGACCATCCTTGAACTCTTAAGCTGTGGCTGCAAGACAGGCTGCCAGTCGGCACTGCAAATGTGAAAAGCCTTCTTAAAGTGAACAGTTCTGTGTCAATGTGGAGGAGACTGTGAAGAAGACTGAAGAATAGGTTCAACAACAACAACAATCAAACAAACATGTTTCTGAAATAGATTTTTTTGAAGTAAATCTTTGTGTCTGACATTCTTTTTAAGCTATGTTGCTAAGGTCATATTGGATATACTCTTTATAGTCACAGTATTGTCAGGGTTAATGAACAAAAGGATTAAGCTTTTGAAACTCTACACAACATGCATGCAACAGTCATGATATGTGACCCTGGACCACAAAACTTGTCATAAGTCGCACAGGTATAGCCAACAATATGGGTCAAAATGATCAATTTTTCTTTTATGCCACAAATCATTAGGATTTTAAGTAAAGATCATGTTCCATGAATTCCTATGATGTTTTATATGGTATCATTGTAATCCTTGATCATCAAAACATAGACATCACCTTTTCTGTGCTATGATGACAGATAACTTGCACCAATACAAGGAGAAACAAAACAACTATGAGACTTTACTATGAGAAAATGGAAAAATATTTCTGAAGATGAGGTTTGCACTGGCCTCAAACACTATTATTCGGTTTGTTTCTTATTTGTTTCATAAGATCATTTCTAAACTGCGCTGAAGTTTGTCACAATGTGTCTCAATAGTACTGCTTATTAACTCAGAAAATGAACCCACAAATGAATGACAGATAAAATGTAATCGGCGATTGCAGCACAAGCTCAGAGTTTAGAAGTCATGTGACACAAGCATCACAACAGGCTTCCTTTTACATCATTTGCATTTACATAATATGCACATATTAAAAATTTCTCTTCATAGATTTACCACACAGTGGCATGTCGCCATGTTATTTAGTGAGGTTCTATAAGGTGAAGGATCTGAAGATTTTTCAATTGCAACCCTTGTGTGTTACTTTAACAGAGCAATTATACATACAGTTTTATTTAGTCTGTTTTTATATTATTTTTAAACACTCGAATGAACACCCAAAAATAAACACTTTTAACAGTCTTTCTAATACACTCTGGAACTAACTAGCAAAGTCAGGCAAGGAAAGCACAGCGAGTGAGCTCAAGGCTGATGAAAGAAGTGACGAAGGAGGCATTTATAAACGTCCAGGAGTCAGCTGACCAAGCAGGGCATGGCACCAATCAGACTGCAGGAACCAATCCGGTCTTCTTCTTGGACAGAATACATAAATACACCTCCCACAACAGAAGAGAACACAAAAACAGATCAAAAGGGATGTAACACTTGTCCTGCACTATTAGTTTAATGTTCCATTTTCCATATTACCCTTTTAAAATTCATATGGCAGAGAACTCAAGAACACAGTGTGCACAGGAATATGCACGGGATTGGGCTTTTTTGACTTATGCCTGTAAATAACCACCATGCAACCACCCAGGACACTCTTGCAACCTCCTAGAACACTCTAGCAAACAAATAACATATAACTCCTATATCTCTCTTTCTCCATTGAAGGCCACAGTGTATAGAAAATCATTTAGGATGACACTTTTTATTATTATTATTATTTTGTTGAGAAACTAGCATATATTGTACATACAAGAATACACACAACTGAACATGTCAAGGGTACACAGAATACAAAATAAAAAATATTACAAAAACACACTTTTTTTTACAGGTTTTGAATCATTTTTCATTCCAGTTGACTAATACAATAACGACCAATTACACTGGTCTTCAATTTTTTAGAAGTTTTAGTAAGTCGTTCTTACATTTTACCGTCTATGTATATTGTGTAGATGCATGTCACCTGTCCTTTTTATGTAACACAGAAAAAGCATTATATCATTCACATTTATTATGAAACAAAAGGCAAAAAACTATTATGTACATAGTTTAGTTCTATTCAGTCTTCTCAGCACTTCTTTGCCTGTCTCTTGTATTCATTAAAGGGTTAGTTTACCCAAAAATGAAAATAATGTAATTTATTACTCACCCTCATGCCGTTCCACACCCGTAAAACCTTTGTTAATGTTTGGAACACAAATTAAGATATTTTTGTTGAAATCCGATGGCTCCGTGAGGCCTGCATAGCCAGCAATGACATTTCCTCTCTCAAGATCCATAAAGGTACTAAAAACATATTTAAATCAGTTCATGTGAGTACAGTGGTTCAATATTAATATTATAAAGCGACAAGAATATTTTTCAAGCTTCACTGTACAGCAATAGTCTACAAGCATTGATGGGCTCCATTTGAAGTTATCTCCATTGTTCACACAAGTGCGAGGCATCTCTGCTCACTTTGGCTAAACAGAAATGTGTTCCTTTATCAAAATCAAACACTGACAAATAAGAGAGCAAGACACTGTATGACAGGGGTGCAAAACTCATTTCCTGGAGGGTCCACAGCCCTGCAGAGTTCAGCTTCAACCCCAATTAAACACACCTGATCCAGCTCATCAAGTCCTTCAGGCTTATTAGAAAACTACAGGTATGTGTGTTGGAGCAGGGTTGTAACTGAACTCTGCAGGGCTGTGGCCCTCCAGGAAATGAGTTTTGCACCCCTGCTGTATGATTTCTGGAGCTGATGTAGCAGAGTGATGTAAGGTTCATTATGATTGCATCATCCATGACTTCATAACATGATGGAGTTCATAATAATTGTATAGTAATTGTTTCGCCTAAAAAGCAAGTACTGTCCAAACCCAGTCATAGATTTATTCATAGATCCAGTCAAAGATGTATTAAGTCATTTCTGGTTCAAATTGACTCCCTTTATAACTCACTTATTTTATCACCATCCAATGAGAAACACCTTAAAGGGATAGTTCACCCAAAAATTTAAATTCGGTCATCATTTTTAGTCACCCTCATGTTGTTCCAAACCTGTATGCATTTGATTCTTCTGTTGAACACAAAATAAGGTATTTTAAAGAATGTTGGTAACCAGACAGTTGATGGTACCCATTGACTTTAATAGTTTTTTTTTTTTTCTACCATCAACTGTTTGATTACCAACATTCTTTAAAAAATCTTCTTTTGTGTTCAACAGAAGAAAGAAACTCATACAGGTTTGGAACATCTTGAGGTTAAGTAAGTAATGGTAAAAGTTTAGTTTTTGGGTGAACTATCTCTTTAACATCGCGTTAGCCATTTAGGATGCAACTACAGACTTCCACTAAAGGAGGGAGCCATATCTAGAAAACAAGATGTACTTGGGGTCAGCTTTTTTTAACTTGTATGTAGCTACCTAGCAACCACCCAGAACAACCTAGCAACCTCCCAAAGCCCTATTAATTATGGCAATGTCCATGGCATTGACAAAACATGATGTGTTTTGTAGGGGCAAACACTATTCACATTTTCTTCTGAAAATGTAATAATCTAGTTTAAATGGTTCATTTATGAGATAGATTTGTTGGCTGTGGAGGTTTACAGGTACTGACCCCTGTGTATCAAGGCATGCTATGGTTACTGTTGTCACAACAGCTTTCAGTATGTTTAAAAGAGTGTGTTTCTTTTGTGTGTGTGTCCTGGGCAGGTGTTTGTGGGTCGGTTTTTGGTTATTTGAGGACAGCTGCAGGCCATATGCTCATAACAGAGCTGTTTCTACAACTATAAATTGAGGATGGAACAGTTGAAGAATTTTAACCATGCTCCGTTTGTGTTTATCCAACTGGACTGTAACCCTCCTTCCATTGAACATAACTGGCACTAAACAGGGCACTGTAATTTGTTTAGAGATCAGAATCTCATGATACTGATTATAATGTAGATTTTAACGGTGAAGCGACTCCAAACCATCATATTATGTTTATGCTTGTCACTAATGTTGTGAAAAGTACCAACTTCGATACCCAGTCTATACTGAAATTTTAAAAATGTGACGCTTTGAGCACTGTTGAGCGGATTCATAAACACCTCTGATTAGCCATTGTGTTCACTCGCTCAACTGTGATTGGCTACAATGATCAACACTTCAAAAACATGTAAATAGACATCAATGACACTCTTCACCGAGCGCTTAGATACACACAGGAACCTTTCAAACGCTCCCGTACGTTGCTCATTGGAGCCAATCACAGACATATATGTTGAGCGCGTGAACACAATGGCCAATCAGAGGTGTTTACAAATCCACTCAACAGCGCTCAAAGCGTCACATTTTTTTAATTCCTGTATCGACTTGGTTTTGAAGTTAGTACTTTTGACATCACTACTTGTCACCACCACAGTGATGCAACAACACATAAGTACTTGCATAGAGTCCTATATTTCTGGCCTTAAACTAATACACAGCTATTTTTTAGGATTCAGCCTTGTTTCAAATGAAACAAATACCAGTTTATCTTTCTCAGTTCTTTGCTTCTTTGCTTTCCCTGGCACCCTGAACACTCGCTGACCGCAGCTAAAGGTGTTTGTGTGCTATAGAATCGCCCCGTTAACAGTCTTGCCACCACACCTCACCATCCCGACCAGAGAAAAGAGTCTCCGAGGTCGTAGTCTCTGCTCTGAAATGTGCACACCAGCTGATTATACCAGTAGCTGCCAAGCAAAACACAAGACCCTGGCTCAGGGGCTGGAGGAAAGGCAACTTAGCCTCACTTGGAGAGGAGACACTGCTTCTCACATAACCTGAGCCACCACTCGGCCCACGGCTGCAGAACTTTGTTAAAACAACATGAAGAAGCAGGCCGCACCATCGTCCGAGCTGAAGTGTTATTCCAGCTAGGTAAATAATAGGGCTCCCTTTTTAATGTGATGAATAGCACATATTAACAGCCACAAATTCAATTATGTTCCTGAGATTCTTGTACGGCAGTTTGCTAAAAGCCAATACGGATGCAAATGAACAAACTCATTCTTTTATGTTCACATTTTATTCACTTTCTGATCATATCTGAAGACACAATAAGCAGCCGTGTCCTTCAAGGGTGAAAGAAAGTTATGATGTTTATAGGAGGTTTTGACAGCTCCTAGGAGTTTGCTGTCTCGGCTGGGTTAGGGACAACGTTTATTGATACCTCAATAATATTTGTGACATTTTTGACATTTCAAAATCTATAAATTTAATAAGAGCATAGCAATTCACATACTAATGTTCTGTCTGAGAAGGTACCACAGTAAAGTAGTCAAATACTTTTCCAAGATTTAGGTTTTCCAGTTTGCTCAATAATATTTGTGTAACCTTCATCGGTGGAATCCAGAGACTCTAAAATCAAAAAGCAGGCATATTCAAAATAAAATTAATTGATATTCAATATTCCATTCATATTGATGGAAGCTTAAATGCTCATCTGGTTTTGGTTCATTTTACATTTGTCATCAAGTGGACTACGAGACACTATGAGAATTGTTTGTTATACAAATTAAAACAACAACAAAAAAAAGTCCTTAAAATCATACGGCTGCAGTACAGTAGGGTTTGCTGTCAACAACAAAAAAGCTGACAAGGCTATTTTGTTACCCTAACTATGCACAAATTTGTGGTTAGTTGCATTATTTGCATTTAGCACAGATTTTTCTACTATCTGCGATCCTATCAAAAACAGAAAACTCGGAGCTACTTTTCTAGCAGGT
>RJVU01060737.1:512538-610524 GCA_003731715.1 Anabarilius grahami
TATCATTTAATGGAAACATGAAGGAGCATTAACTGGGAAGAGAACTAAGGTTTGACAGGGTGAAAGAAGTTTACAGAAAATAATAATTTATTAATTCTGTAAATATCCTTACACTGAGAAAATGTGTGATTTTTTTTCTCATATAAAATTTTCAATTTTAGGTGAAAAAGCAGAGACAAATTTGACAGCAACCTCGGAACACTTTCTTTTTACTGTACTAATATTCATATTCATTTGTTTTACACAATAATTATCTGTCCTTAACTTGCCATGGTTTTCTTTAAAGCCAAAAAAAGTACAATGATAAATAAACACATCAATGACATTAAGCCTAAAATGAATGAAATCTGTGAAACAGATACCTGTGTGGATTCCTATCCGCAGTCTTAGCTGATCATTGGGTCTGTGTCTGATTTTGAAGGTTTTAACTTGTTCCAGTAAAGCCAAAGACATGCCAGCTATCTCACGTGCATGAAGCTTCCCATTCCGCACAGGCAGACCTGACACCACCATGTATGCATCACCGATCGTCTCCACCTAAAATGACAAGAACATGCACAAAAAGTTTTTGCACACACACACACATATATATATATATATATATGAGAGAGAGAAAGAGACTATATACTATACTAGACTATATACTATACTATACACTATATACTGTATATAGTGCATTATAAAGGTATTCATCTTTATGCATTAATATGATCAAAAGCACATTCCACATCTTATCGTGTTTGAGTTCATGCTTTTGAAGGGAATAACCATAAATAGATAATAAATATAATGTATAGTAACTGTGGTAACAATTATTTATGAAAAGATATAATGACTGCACTGTGAATTCAAAGACGCTCACCTTATATACATCAAAATTATCAATGATGGCATCGAAGCATGTGTAGAGATCATTCAACAATGTCACCACCTGAAGAGAGTCACAGGACACTGTTAAGAGCAGCATTAAGTTGTGACTGACATTAGTATGACAACATGATAAAATAATGAAGGCTTTTGTAACAGGTCATATTACTTGATCTTCAAGATGTTTCATAAAACAATAAGCCATGGGAGGCTGTGTGTTATAGTGGTAGTACTTTTTTTAAGCTTTATTGCATTAAATTACCAAAAAATCAATCAATCAAATAAAGAATATATATATATATATATACAGTCGTGCTCAAAATTATTCATACCCTTGGTAAATATGACCAAAGAAGGCTGTGAAAGTAAATCTGCATCGTTAATACTTTTGATCTTTTATTTAAAAAATTTCCAAAAATCCAACCTTTCATTGGAGAATAGTAATTTTAAATGGGGGGAAAATCTCATTATGAGAGAAATGTTTTTCTCTAATACACACTGCTTACAATTAATCATACCCTTTTATTACATACTTTTTGCAACCTCTTTTTCCAAAGATAACAGCTCTGAGTCTTCTTCTATAATGCCTGATGAGTTTGGAGAAAACCTGACAAGAGGTCAGAGACCATTCCTTCATGCAGAATCTCTCCAGATCCTTCAGATTCCCAGCTCCATGTTGGTGCTTCTTCTCTTCAGTTCACCCCACTCATTTTCTTTAGGGTTCAGGTCAGAGGACTGGGATGGCCATGGCAGAAGCTTGGTTTTGTGCTCAGGGACCCATTTTTGTGTTGGTTTTGATGTTTGTTTTGGATCATTGTCCTGATGGAAGATCCAACCACAGCCCATTATATGACTTCTAACAGGGACAGTCAGGTTTTGATTTTTTATCTGTTGGTATTTGATAGAATCCATGATGGCATGTATCTGAACAAGATGTGCAGGACCTCCAGCAGAAAAATAGGCCCACAACATTAAAGATCCAGCAGTATATTTCATTGCACACATGGGGTACCTTTTACCCATTTTTTTTATAATGGGTTGTGATTGGATTTGTAATTTAAAACAATTATAATAAACAATTTAATGTTTTCATGTTAAAACCACTAACCCGCTATATATATTTAAAATCCAAAGTACTTTAAAGTATTTGCATAATAATAGAGGTGCCGTCCTTTGAAATCAGCCAAGATACTCTGTTGTACTATTCAGACTATTCAGAATTTGACTATTCAGACGAGACTTNGGTCGTGACTGGATCTTCCATCAGGACAATGATCCAAAACAAACATCAAAACCAACACAAAAATGGGTCTCTGAACACAAAACCAAGTTTCTGCCATGGCCATCCCAGTCCCCTGACCTGAACCCTAAAGAAAATGAATGGGGTGAACAGAAGAGAAGAAGCACCAACATGGAGCTGTGAATCTGAAGGATCTGGAGAGATTCTGCATGAAGGAATGATCTCCGATCTCTTGTCAGGTTTTCTCCAAACTCATCAGGCATTTTAGGAGAAGACTCAGAGCTGTTATCTTGGGAAAAGGAGGTTTCAAAAAGTATGTAATAAAAGGGTATGATTAATTGCGAGCAGTGTGTATTAGAGAAAAACATTTCTCTCATAATGAGATTTTCCCCCCATTTAAAATTATTATTCTCCAATGAAAGGTTGGATTTTTGTAGATTTTTTAAATAAAAGATGAAAAGTATTAACGATGCTAATTTATTTTCACAGCCTTCTTTGGTCATATTTACCAAGGGTATGAATAATTTTGAGCATGACTGTATATATATATATATATTTGTTTTGTAATTTAAAACAATTATAATAAACAATTTAATGTTTTCATGTTAAAACCACTAACCCGCTATATATATTTAAAATCCAAAGTACTTTAAAGTATTTGCATAATAATAGAGGTGCCGTCCTTTGAAATCAGCCAAGATACTCTGTTTTACTATTCAGACTATTCAGAATTTGACTATTCAGACGAGACTTCCTCCAATTGCAAAGTTTTTTTTCCCGCACCTTTTTAGGTGTGATGAGAACCTGACAGAAATAGTTCTGCATCTGTGCTCCCAAAACTCATTTCAAACAGAATGTATAATAAAAGTCTATTGTGTCTGCAGCTCTGCCATGTCTCATAGAAGCTGAGAGAGAAATGACTGCTGTGATGTGTTTCTGCTTGAACTCTCTATAGTTCCCTCAAATTAAAATACTTTCTGCCCTCCACTCCAATCCTCTCCCCCCATCCCATCCCTTTGGATGTATGCCCAGAAAGAGGCCTTACAGACAGATAAATTTGTATACATAGAACAGAAAAGATGATAAATTAAACATGGAGGCCAACTTCATTATGAGGCTGTCATGCTATAACCTTAATCACTGAAACATTACTGGATTTTACCACTGCATCCTTGAACAGCTGTTGAACTGCAATGTGATCCAAACATTATGACGGTTCAGTGTTGTTGTCTGCATTTGATCTAATTTCAGAGTAACTGAAAACTCAGTTGGTCTACGAGTTCAGAATAAAAAAATAAATAAAAAAATAAAAATTCAACAATGGCCTCAAATGTCTCATAATTTAAAGGAGCCTGCAAATTTTTCCACTTAGGCTTACCCCTAAATAAATTAATACTTTTGAGAAACATATTTAAAATCATGTTTTATTTATAAGTATATTCTACATGGTGAATCGAGTTTGCATAGCTATAATCATATGCTATAATAATGTTGATGTAAATAATGTTACTGAACTTAATCTCACCTCTCACACCGATTCCAGAAACCATGTTTTAGGCGAACTAATTATGATATATATATATATATATATATATACAGTGCCCTCCACAAATATTGGCACCCTTAGTAAATATGAGCAAAGGCGGCTGTGAAAATAAATCTGCATTGTTTATTCTTTTGATCTTTCATTCAAATAATTCACCAAATTCTAACCTTTCATCGAATTAAAACAATTGAAAGTGGGGGGAAACTCACAGTATGAAATAAATGTTTTTCTCCAATACATGTTGGTCACAATTATTGGCACTCCTAGAAATTCTCATGAGTAAAATATCTTTGAAGTATATTCCCATTCATATTTACATTTTTTAGCACACCACGGTGACTAGGAGCATGAAATTGTCCAGCCATGACTTCCTGTTCCACAGGAGTACAAATATGTGTAAACACAAAGGCCAAATTCCCTTAATCATTCATCACAATGAGTAAAACCAAAGAATATAATTCTGATGTGCAGCAAAAGATTGTTGAGCTTCACAAAATAGAAAGTGACTGTAAGAAAATAGCTAAAGCATTGAAAATCCCTATTTCCACCATCAGGACAATAATTAAAGGTACAATATGTAATATTTTTGCAGTAAAATATCCAAAAACCACTAGGCCAGTGTTATATATTTTGTTCACTTGAGTACTTACAATATCCCAAATGTTTCCAACTATTTGTAAATCGTGAGAAAATTGCAATTTTAACCAAGGCTCCGGGACGTGTGAGGAGTCGCCTGTCAATTGCGTCATACCCGCGTTACCCTCGGTTTCCGGTTTTATTTTGTAGAAACCATGGAAACACCAAAGACGCTTTAATATATTACACGTTTTAAAAGACAAGGGAACAACTGTTGATTTGTTGTTATATAGCTCAACACATTTAGTCTTATTGTTTAAATTAATTTTCTTGATTTTTTTTGCGAGTACCATGCTTTACCATGCCTCAGAGAAAAACACTATTTTGTCAAATAGCTAACATAGCATAATCAGATGCTGTACAGTAATACATAATTTTCTCCATCATACAATACGTTTTAAAATTAATTGCATGCCATTTATCAACACAAGCCATCCAATATTTAATATGATATTCTAAAATCGATCTAGCTTACAGCAGTGTGCAACAGTGTCTCACAGCAGCCGCCGAGCGAACGCACAGAGTAACGTTATAATATTTTCAACACACTCAAATGTATCTAATAATAAACAGAACTGTGTTACCTCATACTCATGACCGGAAAAGCGGAAGCGGCGCCGGTGACTGTTTAATAATAAAAGCTCCGCTGCTCGTGTGTTGCGCAATCACTCCAGCGGCCTCGTTCAGCTCCCACAACACTCGGTCCTTCTCTGCTTTATACTACAGTAACGTTAATGATCGCATCCATGAAAATGGTTTCTTCCCGACTCCAATCCCTATTCTTTTGCACCGTCCGTTGAGATGGAGACCACATGTCCCAAGATTCCACTCTAAAACGTGGCGTCATCAAGCTACGCCTTTGTTTTGAATAGGCCTCTATTGACCTCTAGCGGCCAAAATTATTACATATTGTACCTTTAATAAGTTCCAATCAACTAAAGATGTAAAAAATCTGCCTGGAAGATGACGTGTGTCTAAATCGTCCTAATGCGCGGTGAGGAGGAGAGTTTGAGTGGCCAAAGACTCTCCAAGGATCACAGCTGGAGAATTACAGAAATTAGATGAGTCTCGGGGTCAGAAAGCCTAAAAAAATTACTAAACAGCATCTACTTCACCAAAAGTTACTTGGGAGGGATTCAAGAAAAATCCTCTGCTGTCATCCAGAAACAATCTCCAGCATATTCAGTTGTCAGACAAGACTGGAACTTCAAAAGGGTCCGGCTTCTATGGCCAGATAAAAAAATTAAAAAAAGAGCTTTTTGGCAGCAAACCCACCAGATGGGTTTGGTGCACACATGGATAAAAAGTACCCCATGCCCACGGTTATACAGCTGGATCTTTAATGCTGTGGGCCTATTTTTCTGCTGGAGGTCCTGGACATCTTGTCCAGATACATGGTATCATGGATTCTATCAAATACTAACAGATAAAAATCAAAACCTGACCGCTTCTGCTAGAAATCTTATAATTATAATAATCTCTTGTGTTCTCCTAATTCATCAGGCATTACAGAAGAAGACTCAGAGCTGTTATCTTGGGAAAAGGACAGTGCAATAATTGGGTGCCAATATAAAATATATATATAAGGAGAATACATGACCATTTTGGGGCAAAACTTTGCAACCTCTCGTCAAAAAGAGATCATTGTGTCAAAATACATGGGAATGCGAAGGAAGGAACGCCTTTTCTGTAACTCAGACCGGAGAATACAACAGTCTATATCTCTGTTTGACATTATGAAGGTCAGATTTGTTGATTGCAATAGCAGTGATGCATAGTGCTTGCATAATCATAAAATATCGCAGGATAGTTGCATACTAAATATGGTTATGTTCTGTCCAATCACAGATAAACAGATTAGACAAAATATGAAATATGTGCATTCATCATTCATTTTGTTTTTACTGAGTAAACAACCCCTGTGAAATATGCCAGATCACAGTAGTCTAATGCATCTTACACAACCTAGCCCACTGTTTATTTAAACATAATATATTTATTAGAATAGTTACACAGTTTTTATCTAAAAATTAATGTTCAGACCTGTAATGGTGTACTCTCAGCAGACATTGATGTGAAGCCCACTATGTCACTAAAATAGATGGTGACGCTGTCAAAGGCTTCTGCTTGTACGGTCTCTCCTCGCTTGAGCTGCTCTGCCACTGAACTGTGGGGAGAATTAGGTTACGATCAAGTGAACCATAAAATTATTTTCCATACACAAGTCCAAGTACAATAGCAGACATGCAGTAGCAAACAATAATCAGTTAGTTTAACAATTCACAGTTGAAAGCAGAAAATAATTTTGTTTAATAAATCCTTATCTAGAAACAAAACAAAGGTATAAATAAATCTGAAACTATTTACAGCATGTTGAAATATGGGAGCTTTGTCCAGCTGAGACTCTCAGACTTTCTGTTAATAAGACCCAAGTTCACTTTCGAGATCAATTAGTGATAATTCATTTAATTAAAAAAAAGAAAGATCTTGGTTAATTCCTAGCTATTCTTTTAGAGAGTTTATAATAATTAGTCTGCTTCATCTTAAGCCGATCTTAAAAGTTCTCACCACTTTTAATGACATTTAATAATCATTTTTAGATGAGACAAAACAATATGGTAGAAGTTACATCACATGCAAGTTATGTAGTAATAAGAGAACTCTTGAACTAATAGTTGTTCTTTCTCAATCTCCAATTAAAAGTTTGGAAATTGCATAAGAAAATATTACACAACACAGTTGTGTTTCTTACTGTGGAAGAATTTGGTAAAGAAGATTTTCAGCTTTGCGTTTCTCTTCGAGGTAGGCCTGTGTTCGCTCCTCTACCAAGTTCTCCAGGTTATTGGCATACTGTTCCATTCTGGACAGCAGGTTACTGAGAATACTGGTGCTGCCTTCTCTGCCAAAAACAAGCAAAAAAAAAAAAAAAAACATTAGACACCTGGTTCCACATCTGATGTTATATCTGATTAATTATAGCAGATATAGATGATTATAATTACACCAGACAGATTACAGTAGAAGATTACAATTTATGTGAGATCACTGGCTAGTAACCCATGAATTATTCAGCAAGATGAATTGGGGATATCAAAGCATATGACTGGTTATGAAACAAGCATGAGAATAGTGCTGAAAACAGGAAACCGGAATATGTACACAGTTCTACAGTCATGAGCTATAATACAGTATATGTCAGGAGTATGGCATAGTTGCATCTTATGAGGCGGTAAAACGCAGTTATGATGAAGTGTGGTTGATTCTGGTTGAATCATGTACTGCTGGTGTGTGGTTTGCTGAATCATATTGTTCTATCTAGGGGTCAGATCTTACTCCTACATATACAAAAAATAGAATTATTATTATTTATTTATTTTTATAAAACATACAAGAATAATCCCATACAACAATAAAACGTTGAGGATAAACAAACACAATAAAGTAATACAATCTAAGGCTTATTTCCATTGTGGTCCTCTATAAGCTTAAAAAAATGAGAGCACAAGTGAAAAAAGCTAACTATAACATACATAAATGATATTAATAAAAAAATTTAACACCATTTTAAAACTCCACTCTGCCTTAGTATGCTAAAACATGCTGATATATCAAAAAAAGAAGTTGAAATATTTTGCACTTCTCTTATCATTATACTAATGCATTAATATGATCAAAAGCACATTCTACTCAAGTACTCTTTTTTCATCTTGTGATACTAATATTGCTGAATCACCTGCTTAAAAGGGAAAGCTAATTAAGGGCTGTCCAGGCTATTGATTTAAATAAAAGTAACAGAGTATTAAATTTTATTAAATCCTAATATTACAGTCATATTATAACTACAGTGCAAAAAGTGTAAGCAATGTAGCAAATACTCCAGAGCACTCATAGATCTACAGCGATTTTCAAGTACCACTTAAGTTACTATGCTTGGGGAACAGCCTGTAATTCTAGGATGACTCATGCAATTGTTTACACCATCTACTTAGGATTACGATGATTTTGGGAAACACTGCCCTGGTCTATACCTAGATATCTGATTTATATAAACTTTCTCAAATGTCAACAAGATGCATTTATGTAATGAAGACTAGGCTGTAAGGTCCCCTTTTTCGTGAAACATATCAGGCATTTTAGTGGAAGTTTGTCAACGTCTGTCAACTATGACTTAAGTGCTCCTTTGGGGAATTAACAAGGAAAGCTTTCACTCACATCAATATAGGCTGTTTATCAATGAGCTATCAGCTCTAGGACAGATGCTGCATTCTGCTCAAAGATACAATGCTGCTTCTACTTCATGCAGTAAAACACAGTCTGTGTGGTTTGCTATATTAAGGCCTGGTTTCACAGACAGGGCTTAGGCTAAGCCAGGATTAGGCCTTATTTCAATTAGGGTATTTAAGTAGATTTTATAAACATAAAAAACATTACTGGTGTGTATCTTGAGGCAAAACAATGGCTGAAATATTTTAAGATATGTGCAAGTTGTTTTTAGTTAACATGCAAACATTGTTAGCCAAGGACTAGCTTAAGTCTTGTCTGTGAAACCAGGGGGAAAAGTGTTTCTTTTTGAGATGATATTGACTGCATATCCATGTAAATCCTAGGTCTTTCATTTGTGTGTTTAATTGTGTGAAGGAGAATTGGTCAACTGGTCAAAACAATGCAACAATTAATCATTTCAGAAAAAAGAGTGAGCAGCATTTGTGTTATTGGTCTGTTGTAATGAAGGTGAGGATTTATTTTGAAAGTAGTGATGCATAGATTCCTTAAACATAAATATAAAAAATAAAAAAAACAGCTGATGGCCAGCAGCAATTATTTCCCATCAACCATTAGGGGCGGAAAAAGGTGCCGGACTACAAACAGCTTGACTCTCCACATCATGAACTTATAATATAGAACTGATATAGAAATTAAGGCTGTCAAAATTAACGCGTTAACGCTTGCGATTAATGTTTTCAGTTTAACGCGTATATTTCTGTCATCCTTTAGCTAGCCTTACATTATATGATCATGCTATATAATGCTTTTTGGATGAATAACTATTCAAGCGCAACAAGACACAAAAGAGAACTCAGTGGCTCAATTCACTGTCTGTGAATCTCCTGTCTGTGTGACAGACACACACAACTTCAGACAGCCCACCGGCCGCATTGAGTTCTCTTTTGCTCTTAAACGGACAAAAACACACAAAATTATGCCATTTTGTCAAGTATCAGTTTGAGTTAGAGAAGTTACAGTGAGAGCAGCCTAATAAACCTGCTGCAGTCTGCCATTAAGGATAAACAAGCTACAAAAGAAAAAGAGAAAATCACTCATTGCTCTTGACTGAATAACTTTTAAAGCTTTAATAAAGATTAATCTATATTTAATTTATAATTTAAGCAGTGAAGACTGTAAAGTGTCAATTTCCTCTGTTAGACAAAATATTTAAAATATACTGTCTTTATGTTATTTCTACACTAATTTGGAGATTAAATGTAAAATTATTACAATATAAAAATATATTAAAAACTTGAATGTTAGGTAAGATTAATCTGTGATTAAACGTGTGATTAATTAGTTTTTTTTTAATCGATTGACAGCACTAATAGAAATATATAACAATGTGGATAGAAATATTGGATATAATATATTGGAATTATCTAATTGAGTCTATTTAAAAAAATTATGAATATACATATTGCCCTACATTAAACAATTTTATGTAGACTCATTGGTTAACTATCCATGTTTGTCGAGGCATATATGAAAATGTAACAAATGTAAGTGCTGTGTAGCAGGGTGCAGTGCTTACTTGTTAAATTTTGCAATGAAGATCTTGATGTGGCTGAAATCAGGTCGTTCTGCAGGGTCTTCAGCCCAACAGCCTTCCATTAAGATGGTCAGCTCCTCACAGTGCAGGCTGTTATCTGTGGTAGGCCTAAAGTATGGCTTCTGACCATTCCGCACCTTTTGGATTATCTCTGTAACATAAAAACAAACAAGCAAAAAATGCTTGTCATTGGTGTACAACAAATTAGTTTTAATGTACTTGATCTTTGTGGATGTTACCTTTGGGACTAAGATCCATGCCTTCAACATAAAATGGGCCGTTCCTTAGTGCTATCTCCTGTAGTATGATCCCAAAACTGTACACATCTCCTTTCTGGGTTCCTTGGGGCGGATGCCTATCATAAATTAGCAACTCTGGAGCCGTCCATAGCTTTTCTGAAAAATCAGTTCGGTAAGCAGTCACAAAATCATTTATCAGCACTGGACAACAATCAATTGATGTTTCATGCAATCAAAACAAAAGAAAATCTTAACAGATTCTTACTTGCGTACAGCGCATGCGAGTCTTCATTTTCACAGGATGAACGGAAGCTTGCCAGACCATAATCTGTGATTTTCAAAACGAAGCGGCTGTCCACCACACAGTTAGATGATTTCAGATTGCCATGGGAGCCAATGTAACTGTTGTGCAGATAATTCATTCCCTGGCAACATAAACATTAAAAAGAACATTATGTCTTTGCCCACAGTTTATGGGGCAAATAGAGCAGAATACACATGAACCACTGAAAAACATTCTGTAGCATATAATTGTTTCATGAGAAAGTAGGACATGTAAAACAATGAACATTAAACGTGTGTATTACATATTGTAATTCTTAATAATACTTCCTTGTATGCTCAAATCATTAACAAAATTACTGGGTCGACAGAAGCCAAAGAACATATTTCATAATTACCTTTGCAAGACATAATACAGAAATTACAATAAAAGGTTTATTGTCTTTTCCATTAAACAGCAACTGTATTTAATACTCAGGATCAGGATCAACTCAAGGTGATTCTGTCAGTCAATCTTAAATTAGGCAGCCTTGGCCCAGTAAATTCATTCTGACAGACAAGTGCTATTTTAAAAACAAACAATGCTTTTTTAAGCAATCTTCCATCTTAAAAGCAAAAATATGTTTCGTGCACTTAAGCGTTCACTTTATTGTAGTTGCAGGACAATTTTCCAGCAAAAGCCAAATGCTTTTATGTGGCTGGGCTCTCAAGTACCTTTGACATTGAACAGAAGATTGGTTTACATTAATGGAGAGAGAAATAGAGACATTATTTTCCAGAAACAATGTCTTGCTATCTTTGATGCCAGTCCATTTTCTTTTACTAATGGGGCTTCTCTAAGTAAAGCAAATAATCAAACCAACACTGCTTTATGATTTGGTTTTTCTCTCTGGCTTTTTCAACAATAGATTAGACATTTTAATAGGCGCACCGTATTTACTGGGTTTCAAAAGCCATATCAACAAGGAAAGTATTAAAGTATTCTATGTTTTTTTTTATTATTATTATGTTTTTAATATGTGTGATAAAATAGGGTTCATTATGTTCTGTATTTTCTTTCTGTTTTCTCACAAACCTTCACAATGTCATTGATCAGTGAGTATCGGAACATCCAGTCCAGGTTGATGCTCTCATTTTCAAGGATGTCCTGTAAAAAAAAAAAACTGTAATTCAACACTGCAAAACATCTAGATGCACAGACTTTGTTTTTTACAAGCCAATTTGTAAGCCTATAATTCAAAAAACACACAAATAAGATCATTAACATAAACAAACAAGGTCATTAATATTTTAATGAAGGAACTGTAATAACAATGTAAAAGAGACTCAGTTACTGTATAGTTGCCAAGTACTTCCCTGAAATTGGCAAAATAAAATGCATTATAACATTAGCAATACAAATGTCATCCTTTCAAAAACTATTCACACTGCCTGTGAACACAGAATAATATGAATAAATGGTTAACAATAATGTTTTTAGTTAATAACATGTTTACCTGTAGACTGCCCCTGGGGCAATACTCTGTCACAATGCAGATGTTTGGTGGATCGATACAAGCGCCAATAAACCTCGTCAAATGGTTGAACTGCACATCTCTCATCTATATATAACAACAAAATTTTGAATTATAAACTATATGATGCTGACAATTAGTATGATTTCCACTTATTCTGAAAATCTCAATGACCATGGCTAGTAATAAAATAAAATAAAACAGTAAAATAAAATAAAATAAAATAAAAGTTGTTTCTCTAAAGTTAGTTTTTTTTCCTCAGACCATTTCTACTTACAGTAGCATAAGCTCTGACCTACATAACAGTGAGGGCAAATGTCAGTATAGGAACAAAGAAGATTTGTCCCCCCCCACCACCCAAATCTGTTTGGTCTTTCATTTCACTCTGGCCCGACTCGACAGCTAATCAGACCCCCAGGGCCACTGTCTGATGTTTCAGACTTACTTCTTACTTCATGTGCAAAAAGCCATGCAGCCCCTCATGTTTCCCATCAAAGCTGAGCAGGTTAGAATTGGCCACAAGTTAGCTAATCTTACTCTATTTAAATTACTTTATTTACAAAATATTAATCCCCAATGTGCGATCATGCAACAACGTCTGCTCTCGTGTCAACACAACACACATGCATCGTGGTGCTCACGTGAATGCACAGTTTTGTTACAGTTACAGTGTTTTGGAGATTGAGGTTAAACCACTGGAGTCACATGGATTACTTTAATGATGTCTTTACTACCTTTCTGAGGCTTGAAAGTGGTAGTTGCGTAGGCTGTAAATGGAGGGACAGAAAGCTCTCAGATTTCATTAAAAAAGATCTTCATTTGTTTTCTGAATATAAATGAAAGTCTTATGGGTTTGGAATGACATGAGGGTGATAAATTAATGACAGAATTTTCATTTTTGGGTGAACTAACCCTTTAAGCAATTTCAATCATGATTAGGTTCATGATGTTTTGTGGTGGGCTTTGTGGTTGGTCAGAAAATAGATTTAAATTGGACAATTACATATTTTTTATTTTTCTATTAATATAAATACATTTTGAAATCCTACTCCGACTGGATATTTGTCTTGGAGGGGTGTTTACATGAAACTTGTTCTAGCATTCAGAAACAAAATGCGGAGGTCTTGAGATGAGTTTTAAAAGTTGCACAGTTTTTAACTTGACATATGGCATCTTAAAACACTTGAAGTGAAAACATGAAGTGATGGCCAAAGACATCTGTGTGAATGTGTATTAGTGTAGTGGTGATGCTTTAAAGGGGACATATTTAAAAAAAAAAAAAAGGCTAAATTATTTATAAAAGAAAATAGATACAAATAAATATCACCCTAATGTCACCTTCTTCCACTTCATTTCTTTAACATCCATTTCATGTTCTCTGTCTGAAGTCAGAATTTCCTTTCTAAAACACCTTGTAAAAATCCAGCCACACCGCCGGCCCTTCGACCTCAGTGTCTACAACCTCATATTGGCTTCCCAGCCCCCCTCCAAAGAATGCATGTGTGTGTGCGTGTTTATGTGTAGAAAAGGGCAGGGGGGTGTTTTAGCCACCTTGGGCAGCAAGGCTGTCCATTGGGGTCATAAACGATGGTCTAAACACACACATAACATGCATACCTTGTCTTCTCTTCCCAGATATAGACACAGAAGGATGCAAACACAGATTAAATAAAAATTACAGGCAAAACCTCTATCTTGTGATTAAATGCATTCTCTTACATGCTTTAGTTCAAAAAGCACTTGTCTGGTGAGCTCAATCCTCTTCTTGTTCACATGCTTGATAGCCACCAGGTTTCCCTGTTGTGAAAAGAAGCAAGTGTTAAAAGGATCAGATCTATTGACCCGCCACTAAAAGACAGACTGGAGCTATCATGGTGGGAAATTGATTTAATTTTTATCTTCCCCGAGTCATATACAGTAGCTGGATAAATTAACATACCAGAAAATTGTAATGCTCAGATGTGCTTTTTCGTAGCTCATGAGCCAAAATTAAGTTTTATTAAAGTAATTTAAGTAATTACAATTGATTTATTTCTGCACTTTAGTAGAAACAAAGAAACTGAGATCTCTATTACTGTAAATCTCCTGAGATATGAAAGAACCTCTGAGCAATACAAATTTGTGATATGAACAAAGTAAAATGAACTTTTTGTGCAGACAGTCTCTACTGACACTGAGGAAATGGCATTCAAAATATTGAATTTGATCATTTGCTTTGTCCTTGTCAGTGGCCACGGTGACAGCAGAAATATTCAGCTGGCTCAGTGGACATTTGATGCCTTAGTGTCCTTTTCAGCTTACACTGTGGGAAAAAGAGGTGACAGTGA
Source organism: Anabarilius grahami (assembly GCA_003731715.1). Lineage (NCBI taxonomy): Eukaryota > Metazoa > Chordata > Actinopteri > Cypriniformes > Xenocyprididae > Anabarilius > Anabarilius grahami. The sequence goes on from RJVU01060737.1 coordinate 527,008, forward strand.
CTTCTTTGTTTATTCAAATTACATACATCAAATTTTCTCGTAATTAAAGCTTTCAGAGAAGTCCTCTAAGAGTTCTTGGTGGGTGACCAAAATAAAATTTCACTTTGGTTTAGATATGGGCTGTGTCCAAAAACTAGTGTGCTGCCTATCTAGACCTAAACATATTTGGGTTTAAGGCATCACAGACACATTCCAAACAAGCAGGCAACAAAAATATGCTGCCTTATTACCTTGCTCAATCACAAATATGCAGTCTTCATTTTTCTATAATGACACTTGACTGCATAAATGACCGTTGTCCTAAGCAATCTGAATTATATTCTTATATAGCTATGCTAGTTTTATGTATTTTGTACTACTCTGTGGTCTCCTTCCCACCTAATAAAACAATTCAAATCAATATTTCATGCCCATGAATTTCATTTATTTATTTCATAAGTAGTCATGTAATAAGCAGGATGATGTACAGTCAGTCGGTCATTATCGCAAAAAATTTAAACAGAAAGGAAGATACAATCCCATTGCTTCTACTGCTTTGGACAAAATCTTAAGCAGCAAAAAATGGGTCTTTTGTACGCAAGTCAATCCCAGAGTGCATTGCAAAACGGCTCTGTATTTATAACTGAAATCTGTAGCTAGAAAACAATTTCATCTTATTAAAAATGAACTATGCCATCAATTTGTGTGTGCTATGTATCTAATTTAGTTATCATATTGGTGAAACAGATTTGGCAAATGCTCCAGTGCGTTTTTTGTGTTTGCACTCTGGAGAACGTCAGATGTTTCGATTTACAATGTGTTTTTGCAGCGGTGAGAAATGTAGCCAATCACAGTCATGTTCTCTTGAACATCAATGGCCAATCAGAGGTGTTTAATTTAGTCAGAATCCACTCACCGTTTAAAACGTTGGAGTTTTTGTCTAAGTACTGAGTTCTTCACGCTCGCGAATCCTCTCATTAACAAACAAAGTGTAGACACGATGTAAGTAAGAGATTCATTGTGCAGTGTAGACAGCTACATTGATTATAATGGAAATTTGTGAGATCATGATGAAGTGAGTGACATCTTTTCAGTCTTTGCACGCATTTTCGAGGCTATATATAATCCATTAAATAAAAGTTTTGTTCATGCTGCTAAGAGGACCAATGGCCAGTTACACGCTGTAAAATTTCAGAAGTGACATCTAAATATAAATGCAGAATTCACTCTTGAAATTGCAATTGACATGATATAGCATGGAACAAAAATATGGCATGTCATAATATATACGCGCAATGTAAATGCAGTAAATGCCAAGAAAAATAGTTGTATCAATACATTTTTGATATTCCATTCTAGTTATTTGTAAAAGTAATGACTTGTAAATAATCTTAAATGTCTCACTGTGCATTGCCTCTTGTTATGGTGGAGCCGTTGCTTACACATTACATCTGCACTTTACTAGAGCACCCTCACTAATTTCAGATGCTTAGTGATTTGATTCTTAATTTTCCATCACATCATGCCCAAGCAACAGTTTTGAGAGAATCTTGCTGAGCAAGTTACTTAAAGGCAACATTTAACGCTATCTATATGAATAATAACTCATCGTTTAATAGCTTGAAACTCTATCACACTCTTACTCAGTTTTGTTCCAGCTTCAGCAATGCAAGAGTGTACATTAAAGTGCTCCTATTATGCTATTTTAAACTCTCTAATTCTGTTTTGGGGGACTCATCCAATTTGTCTCATGTAGCCAAACCTACTGACGGCAGTAGGTCTGGACTCCATAGGAGCTTTCTTCGGCCAAGGACTGTCTGATTGACATGTAAAGCAACCAATCAGCGTCAGTCTATGCTGTGAACTTCGCATACTTCACATACTTTTGAAAATCCAGCATTTAGTTCATCCAAGCGCTCGTTAGTGTATTTTTTTTAAGTGAGTGTATTTGTTTTAGCTATGTTTCCATCCAATAGCAAATGTAACTTTGCAAAATTGGAATATCGCATAAATCATTTGTGAATAAAGTGTTTAAGAGAATAAAATTCTCAAAAATATGTAGATGGATATATATACCATATATGTACCGTATGCATAAGACGTTCAGCCAACGGTCCGTGGGCATGACGTCTGAGCCTGAGACAACCTACAATAGGTTTACATGCATCCAAGGTCAAAAAATACTTAAACTTTCTCATAATATACATTGCACATCACCTCTTTTCTTACAGTGTCTAAAACGGCTCTCTAATCTCTCTAAACCCCTCCTTTCCGAGAGCCTCCTCTGCTCTCATTGGCCAGATGGCCCAGTTTGTTGTGATTGGTTTACCGCTTACAGCGTATGTCGGAAATGAAAAGGCCATTACCACATCTGAATTTGTATTAGGCTGACTACTAGTTTCAGCTGTTCAGAATCTATTCTTTCTTTGATATTTAAAACTTTGCAGACCTTGTATATTCACAAACAGCTGTATTACACACTGCATGAACATAAGGGCTGGGACAATAAATCATTGAATAACGAATCAAGAAATAATTCTGAATCGATTCTGAGATTTTCCGAATCCATCGCTATTCTCTCTCAAATCGATTCTGAGCTTAGTTTTCAACAGCAGATGGCACTGCATGCTTTAGAAACAGCCGTACTCTGCTCTCTTCCAATTCCTTACACACACCACTTGAACCTTCTATAAATTAATCATTCATAAAATTCAAAAAGGTTGGAGCGAATTACAAGGGTGTTTGCAGTGGGCTGTTTACATTAATCTTGCGATATAAAAAGCATTCTCAGGTGCAAGTACATAGCCGAACGCACGAGCGCTCTTCTTCGTCAGCATTTGAGCATGCAGTTAAAAACTCGCCTAGAGCGCCATCTGCTGTTAAAAACTAAGCTCAGAATCGATTCAAGAGAGAATCGCAATGCATTCGGAAAATCTCAGAATCGATCCACGAATCGAGATGAATCGATTTATTCTCCCAGCCCTAATGAACATATTCAAAAAAGCATAACAGGGGAACTTTAAATATGTTTAGCAGAACATCACATTTGCAATACATTTGTGTTCACTCAAAGTATGTTTCTGGTCGTAGAGTTTTTAGCTTAGCAACATGCTAACTTCTGACTCTATGGAATGAACCCCTAACTTAGTTGCTGCCATTGAAGATCATTTAAATTGACTTATGAGGTTCCAGATTGCTGTCCTAGTAGCTACTGTATGTAGACAGCGAGGAGGTTCACTAGAGTTTGGAATCGAGCCATACAGTCAACAAAGATGTCATGAAGCGTAATTACAAAAAAAAATCTAGGAATAATACACCTTTATACTGCAAAATCTTTTCCCACCAGATTACGTTATTGGCATTTTGAGATTTATGATCCAATTATCATGGTGTAACACAGATAGCATTGTGGATCGACTTAAGGAGCTGAAAAAGCTGCATTAAAGTGTGATCTTAAAGCAACACATTGAGCTGGTAGTGCACCCACTCTCCATTTCTCCAGTGAATACGCATGTGTGTGGGTGTGCAGCAGAGGGAGGATGTCAGAAGAACTCAGCCTCACCTTAAAATAGCCTGTTTTTGCAAATAGCTGATATTTTCCATGAGTTGTTATCAAGGATCCATAGCTGGAACCTCTCTGGAAAGGAAACACAGAGAAAATACAACATTTACTACCATTCAAGACAAAGCAGTTTCATTATGCACATCAGAAAAGAAAAGAAAAGAAAAGATGCATATAGTGGAGTCCAAAAGTCGGAGACAACCATTTCTATTATTTAAATTTGATACAAAATAGTCTCATTTAAATTTACCTCTGCAACTTTTGTCACAAATTTAATTAATCTTAAAATAGTGTAGAAATATTTTCTGTCATTTTATATCAATATTTATATAAAATTTTAACTTCAAAAGTTTAATTTAAAAAAAAAATTCCAGGACTTCAATGTGACACCTTTGGACCCCACTATATTTTTAATTGACAAAAAGATACAAGAAAGATCAGATATCTGATTTGCTTCACAAAAAAAGGCTTACCTCCAAAGGCTCATGAAACTAACCTTAGCTTGATTGAGTCAAAGTGGCAAACCAATTATTAATAATCAAAATAAAAAAGAAACATGTCTTGAATAGAATTAGAAATTATTGTATGGGAAGAAAAGCATTACAAGTTTCATTTAAATAACATCAGTGGAGTAGAATGAATCATACATTCAGTCCAATGATGTGGAACATACTGGAAAGGGATTCCAAAATGTGTAATACTGTATATGGCAGCCTGGAAAATGCATTGGCCTTCAAAATACATGTTCCAAGTATGAGGCCAAAAAACCCTAATAAAATCCACTGTATATGTATATGTGTATTTATATATGTATGTGTGTGTGTGTATATGGCACGATGAATCCTAAATCATAATGGCACAGTGTTCATTCATTGGCCAGAGGAGGACTGCCCCCCCAACTGAGCCTAATTTCTCCCAAGGTTTTTTCTCCATTCTGTCACCTGATGGAGTTCCTGCCACTGTCGCCTCTGGCTTGCTTAGTTGGGAACACTTAATATTTAACAATATTATTGATCTGACTATACTAACACTATTGCAGGAGAATGGAACTCAGCTGGATGATGTTAATTTTTGCAGAACTGCTTTATAGGTGAAATGAACTGGTTCAGGTAATCCCTACATTGGCAATTATGTTCCATTGAAAATAGGGAAATGGGGGAAAAGAATAGGAAATAGAATATACAGCTTGTACAGTATAAAAATCATGTCTATGGAATGTCCCCATCATGATACAGGGTATGGTTTGATTAGGAGACCAGATGGCCAAGACTGTAGCTTATTTGAACAATTGGTTAATATGAATCTGCTACTGTAAAACTGAGCCACCTTCAACAAACTAACTAGACAATAGTCAAGAATGTATAAACTATAATTATTCTTATAATTTCTGTGTTAGTTTCTTCAGTGAAATCTTACACAGCATGGGTCTTGTACCCATTTTGAACTATTCTGGCATTTGAACAGACCAAGATTTGTAAATAGGAGCAAACGTCTGAGCTTGTTATGAATTTGTATTTTCTCTAATTTAAAGAGAATTCAGTTTAACAAAATCAAGCTACCTTTTGTGACCAGCTAACTGACTAAACCATCATTGTAATTCCCAAGGAATGCAGTTTTAAATGGACATTGAAAAACTGTGCCAGGAATTACAGCCAAGTCCAAAAAGGCATTTTTATGAGATAAATTAAAACCATATGGACTGAAACAGGAGGAAACCTCTTTTATTCAGTGTTGTTTATACAAAAACAGAAACAAAGACATTTCATCTTTAAAATATAGATTTGATCCTTGCACTTTTAAAATGAATTTTAGATCTGGTGTAGAGGGGGCCAAATGGAAAACACATCAGTTTTATGCAGCTTTATCCAAGATATGAAAATACCAGTGAACGCTTATACCTGGGAAAGAGTGAGGCGGCTGCCTGCACGTTTGTGATATTTGTTGGGACTTTCAAACTGCAGTTCCTCCCAACGTATCCTCCAAAGCATCCCGGCTAACTCCTTCTCCAACTTCAGTTTCCTATAAAAGAGCGGATCGGATTTAAGGGTTTGGGTAGTGTTGTTATGTGGTTGCTAAAGTATTCCAAGTGGTTGCTAAGGCAGTGCTAGGATGTTGCTAGAGTGTTCTTGATGGTTGATTATTGTCGGATCCAAACAATCCCACCCTGCGTTCCATTCGGAAGGGCTCATCCCTATGCCCTAATCCCTTCAAAGGGTTTACCCTCCGGAGTGAGAGCTTTGAAGGGATGAAGGGTGTAGGGGTCAAAAAAAATATTTTTTTGGAACGCACTACTGCGTTATCTTAACGAGACAATCAAGGAGGCGCTTTTGCTATTTACCCCTGGTGTACTCTTTGTACACATTCATATACTGTAGTAACATTATAAGCTACTGCCGGTCTTTTACGTTAAATATAATGTATATTGTGTCTATGTATTTGAAAAATTTGGATGGACTGATGAAGGTAGCTGTAAAGTATTTTTGTTTATGTACAATGTCTTTTTGACCATAATTGTTTTGATTCCTGTCACTTCCCGGACTCCAATTCCCATAATCCTCCCTGCCAGTCACGTGCAGACACTCCACACTAATCACCACACCCAGCTGCAGCACATTAACCAGACTATTTAAGACTCACACACACACACCACCTCATTGCGAAGTCTTGTTTCACTTAGTGTACATTTCCGAGCGTTTCCCTGTCTGTTCTGCCTGTTACCGTTTGGACTGTTACCCTGTTTATCCCTGTCTGCCGCCTGCCTCGACCTCTTGCTTGTATCCTGACTACGATTCTGCCTGTCCCTTGCTGTTCCTGTTTGTTCCTGTTTTGACCTTGCCTGTACGACCATGCTCTTATTTATTAAAGCTTGCATATGGATCTCTGCCTGAGTCCCGCTTTGTTACAATAATAATGTACAAAATCGAACTTGTATAAATATTACAGTAATATAGAAAAAAATACTATACATACATTTATAGGTAAAATCGAACTCCGAGCCTCCTGTACCCATTCTGTGGTGTCAAACAACTTCCCTGTGCAAAGGATCATGGGGGCCCAAAGTGTCCATCAGTTATACCCCTGGAAATCCTGTATTCCGAAGGGCCCTTTGAAGTGGCCAGTTTTGAGCACTTCGGTTTAGAATGACCCTTCAATATGGCGGCCATGATTGTTTTCACTCCGAAGTGCCCTTCGGAGGGCGATATATCCCGTTTGGAACGCACCGCCAGTCTCAGGTCTCTATGATATTATCGTCTCTAGATGTCCTTCCCTTAATTCTATGGGATTTTTTTGTGTGTTTTATTGTAAACTGCTGGATTTGAGGTATTATTCTTGTCTGTATATCATAAACAGTGCAGGATGAGTGATGGGCTAAAGTTTAATACTCTGGGTTAAGGGTTTTGAAAAACTATAGCAAGAGTGATATGTGCCTTTGTAAGCACCATGAAAATATTTTAGCACAATTAGTTTAAATAACCCTTAGACTAAAGGTTCATCGCCATGTAAGATAAACTAAGGTGGAAACAATTTTTGCAGGAGGCTGAGTTGAAGTTTGATTGGGCGATAAAATGTGAGCCAGTGTTAGGGTCACTGATGTTGTGCCCTTTCCAGCATATTATTTTTAAACGCAAGTAAACCAAGCAGTCCAGCCAGCCATGTGGATACATACATGGGCAACTTCCAAGTGAATCAACACATCTGGAGGAGCTCTCTGAGGACCTGCTATTTCTCAACAGCTTCTATTCACAGCAAAGATTGCTTTTTCATTTCAAATCAATCTCTGAATGTTTCACTGATGTGGTCTTAGAGTTGCGAAAGGAGGATATCAATGAAGAGAAGTGTAATTACGTTTCAGAGCACTCAAAACAAAGTATGAGAAAATAAAGCAACCCCCACACATTCCACTACAATCTAAAAGGTGTAAAACACTTCCAGATGGCAGAATGTAAGTACTGCAGCGTCTGCATTTCAACAGGGTTTTACTCGATTTTAGAGCCACCCTGGTAAGCCCCAAAACAAGCACCTTTATTTGTTTTTGTAGACCAGATTTTGGAGGCAGAGAGATGGAAAAAAACTCGGCAGGGTCTTCGAATTAAAGAGCCAGGTTAAAAAATTTATGCTCAGCTGTTTGCCAAAGGGAAAATCCTTGTTCTAAAATGTCGAAATTCTATGAAGCTTTGACTGAAGGGAACATCATAGATTGGAAAATGTTTGATCGAGTGGCAAGGAGTTTACAGCACAGCAGTAGAAATATCCTGAATAAACCATACAAATAAAGCATAGGAAAAGGAACCCAAACTGCATGCTTCTATTCTGAAAGCTTGTTGGCGTTGCTCCATATTTGATGTGGTGAGAGTGTGCTAGCTCTTATTAATATTAAATTTTCACAATGAAGTTGTTTTCCGACCAACGTCACACAAGTGTATATGTGGCAGTTTTTCACTAAAAAGAATAGTTCATCTATAAAAATGTATGCTGTTCAAAATCTGTAGGACTTTCTTTCTTCCATGAAACACAAAAGGAGACGTTTAGCAGAATGTGCATGCTGCTTTTTTGGACAGTGATTATAACCAAGGGCTGTCAAGCTCCAAAAATGACAAAAAGCACCACAAAAGTAGTCCATCTCACTTTTATGCTACATCTTAACTCGTGTTTATGTATTATGTTTATGTATATAGCACAGAAATTCAATTGAACTGTAAAAAAAAAAACAGTATTTGTATTTTTATTTTATTGTATTGTATTTATTTATCTGAGTGTCAATTTACACTAAGTGCAAATAGCGTCCGCTAGCAAATGCTATTTTCACTAGCTCTGCCCACCAATGTCAGGTTGGGCCGCTCAAGTTTTTAAAAAGACGCCTGGAATTCAACAGCTTCAGTGGTGCAGCATAACGAGTAAGGTTTGGAGACCTTGCTTTTAACGCGATCGACGCAGGTTCGAATCCACCTTTTTCCGAGCTCGCATTTATTTTCAATAAAAATTTAAATATTGCTCTAAAAGTGGAAATAAACTGCGAATGAGTGTTTAATAATATTAAACGTGTTTATTGGGTAGGGTTAGGGGAAGGTGTAGGGAGGGTTTTTATTCTCCCAATAAGGCAGCATCCATTTAATAATTTTAATAAATATAATTATTTACACTATGATATTATTGCATCCTGTTAATGTACAAAAATACTGAGGTGCAAATAGTATCTGCCAATATATAGCATCTAATTACTATTTACTCTTATTGCAAAGAAAGAACTGATACTTTTACTTCGTGTAATTAGTATCTATCGCTATTTTCACCTAGTGTAAATAGCATATCGCTAGGAAAATGCTGCTATTGTCACTTAGTGTAAATAGCATCTATCGGTAAGAAAATATGCTATTTTCACATAGTGTAAATATTTATTTACAAATACAATACAGTGTGTACTTCCTATGTCTACATTTTTATTTTTAATATATTAACATTTTCTATTTTAACTTTTAAAAGAACTTTCTCTTTAACATTTTGTTGTCAAGACCCTTAGTGATGACAAAATGTATATTATTTTAGCCTAATATATAAAAATGAATAGCATATATGCTATATACTGTAGCACCTTGTGGCTAATTTTTACCTACAGTTGTGGCCAGAATTATTGGCACCCTTCATAAATATGATCAAAGATGACTCTAAAAATAAATCTGCATTGTTTATCCTTTTGATCTTTAATTTATAAAATTAGTAAAAATCTAACCCTTAATTGAAGGAAAAGAATTGAAAGTGGGGGGAAATAACATTATGAAATAAATATTTTTCTCCAAAACACATTGACCACAATTATTGGCACCCTTTTATTCAATTCTTTTTGCAACCTCCTTTTGCCAAGATAACAGCTCTGAGTCTTCTTCTATAATGCCTGATGAGTTTGGAGAACACCTGAGAAGAGATCAGAGATCATTCCTTCATACAGAATCTCTCCAGGTCCTTCAGATTCCCTGCTCCATGTTGGTGCTTCTTCAGTTCCCTCCACTCATTTTCTTTAGGGTTCAGGTCAGGGGACTGGGATGGCCATGTCAGAAGCTTCATTTTGTGCTCAGTGACACATTTTTGTGCTGGTTTTGATGTTTGTTTTGGATCATTGTCCCGACGGATGATCCAACCACAGCCCATTATAAGATTTCTAGCAGAAGCGGTCAGGTTTTGATTTTTTATCTGTTGGTATTTGATAGAATCCATGATACGATATATCTGAACAAGATGTTCAGGACCTCCAGCACAAAAATAGGCCCACAACATTAAAGATCCAGCAGTATATTTAACCGTGGGCATGGGGCACTTTTTATCCATGTGTGCACCAAACCCATCTGGTGGATTTGCTGCCAAAAAGCTCTTCTTTTAGTTTCATCTGACCATAGAAGCCGGTCGTGTTTGAAGTTCCAGTCTTGTCTGACAACTGAATATGCTGGAGATTGTTTCTAGATGTGAGCACAGGATTTTTCTTGAAACCCTCCCAAACAACTTGTGGGGATGTAGGTGCTTTTGATAATTTTTTTTAAGGCTTTTTGAGATTCAAGACTCAACTAATCTCTGCAATTCTCCAGCTGTGATCCTTGGAGAGTCTTTGGCCACTCAAACATTCCTCCTCACCGTGCAATAGGACGATTTAGACACACATCCTTTTCCAGGCAGATTTGTAACATCTTTAGTTGATTGGAACTTCTTAATTATTGCCCTGATAGTGGAAATGGGGATTTTCAATGCTTTAGGTATTTTCTTACAGCCACTTTCTATAATTTGTGAAGCTCAACAATCTTTTGCTGCACATCAGAACTATATTCTTTGTTTTTTCTCATTGTGATGAACGATTAAGGGAATTTGGCCTCTGTGTTTCCTCATGTTTATACTCCTGGAAATTGTCCAAGTCATGGCTGGACAATTTCATGTTCATGATCACCCTGGCGGGCTAAAAAAATGGAAATATGAATGGAAATATACTTCAGAGATATTTTACTCATAAAAAAATTCTAGGGGTGCCAATAATTGTGGCCAACGTGTTTTGGAGAAAAACATTTATTTCTTAATGTTATTTTCCCCCACTTTCAATTCTTTTCCTTCAATGAAAGGTTAGATTTTTGCTAATTTTATAAATTAAAGATCAAAAGGATAAACAATGCAGATTTATTTTTAGGGTCATCTTTGATCATATTTATGAAGGGTGTCAATAATTCTGGCCACAACTGTATAATAATTAATCATAATAATTAATAGAACTAATATGTTACATCAAAATATATTTTCAGGCTAAGGCAATAAGTCATATTAATTGCAAGACTCTACACAAGTCCCATTTGGTCATGATTTCCATGTAAAAAACCATCAATGGTTCCTCTTATTTGCACAGCATGGCGGTGTTCCTTTTAAATGTTACATTCTCAGTTATATTCATAGCCTTGACAACAGTAACTACTGTAGCACCAATATTATTCAATGTTTCATTAAAAATACAATCTTGTAGCTCGATCTTGTAGCTCAAATAAAACATGATATAAATGTCAAGGTCATGAATTGAATTCCCAGAAAACACACATACAAATTCAATTTGTATGCAATGAATGTTACTTCTGAGAAAATAATCTGCCAAATGTGTCAATGTAAGGTTAAAATCTATGATGTTTCCTTTTAAAGAATCAATTGGACAATTCAAAAGAGCAGTTCCTCTTAGCTGAAAAGCTTAATCATAGCAGAATGATAGTGATCATCTTATATTCTTGTTTCTTGATACTTTTCGTTCCTGCTGTGTGAAATAAATGTGTGTGAGTGTGTACTGTATGTCTAAGTGGGTATTCTTATACATAATTTCCATTTTAGAGTCATTTATTTTAAACCGAGTTCAGATGAGTGAATGACAAGTCCAAGAATAAGTCTACCTCTGCTGCAACTGCAATATTTATTCTAGTAGCCATGAGGAGCTAACATCAATATTTGTCTCAAAGTGTTGACTATACTGGAATTGAGCCCATTTATATAAACCCATGAGTCAACTTCTACAATTCCCTTTTCCACAAGATGTCGTTCCAGACTATTCAATAGTATCCTCTATGATTTAAAAAAAGAAAAGGCTGTTTTACCGACCTTAAAGAGTCAAGTAAATTGAAAAAGAAATTGGAAAAGTATATATATGCATTGTCTCATGCGCTTCATTGCTTATTAACACCTGACAGATACCACAATATGTATAAGACTTCACAAAAAATATTTGATCTGCTTGATATCAGTGCAGACATATGCATGCAAACATCAAGTGGAGCAATCACACCTGAAGAGCATTACTTAAACAACAACAAACATTTTGCTTGAAACATTATGTTTGCGTTTATTTAAATTCAAATTTGTAGACCTAAATGACTTTTGTAAATGCTAAATGTAGGCATCACAACATTATTCTTTACTTTACAAGAAAGTGATATTCATTTTTATATTGGCTGAAGATTATAATAAACCGTGTTAAATTATTATTATTTTTAAAAAATTTGGTTTAATTAAGCATTATATGATGGCAAATAGGGGAAATGAGCATGAATTATATATTCAGTATTTGTTGACAATCAATATGGTAGTGATATAACGTGCATCCCTGTTATTATTTTTATTATTATTTTCATAATTGTCTTATCTTGTATAACTTATATATTATATTTCATGCAGAACTGGAGTGCCATCATTTAAAATTGTAAACATAAAATTGTACACATCCTTTCTACCTCATGTGTAAGTTAAAAAAATTTGCCTAATTTTATTATGCTTTAAAATACTGAAAAGATTATAGAACTCTCAGTACCGTTTCACACATTTTTCCAATTCTATTCCATACAATTGTACGGATTTGTTCCCAAAATCAGCTTCGAAAATGCAATGGCCACAGATTCCGTCTGGGTCTAGTCATAATTGAGGCAATGAGGTCAACAGCACAGCCTAAAATTTGTTGAAAATATCAGCTGACCAAGTGTAACAAGCAGTGAAATATTTAAACTATCTGCATTTGTCTCAGAAACAGACATACATTCCAGTTTTCACTCAAACAACTGCTGAGCGGTTGCTCTGGCAACAATCATGTAAATTCCACTCTGGCACCTATAGAAGCTTTTCCCGTAAATCCTCTGAAAAAAAGAAACAGCTGCAAGTTCCAGCATGTCTTCTTCCTGTGAACCCTTAAATAACACCTCTCTTGGGTATCCCACATGTTGTCATTAATTTGAAGACGAAAACAATTACTGTAAAGTTTGTAGTAAAAAAAGAATGTACCTGTAGATAAGAAAACTGGAGATTCCGAAAATGATGAGGGCCAGTCCAGACCCAACTGCCACTATTCCAAGGACAGGAAGATTATCTGGGGAAATTAAAATAACAATTATATAAAACTAAACTCAGTAACTAACTTTTTGGGTACAATGAGGGAGACTTCACAAAGAATGAATCGGGCCCGCTGATAGCATTTATTTGCGCAAACTGCATGCATTTAAGTGCTTGACTCACTAAATAAATTATGCAAATAATTTAACAGTGAACAAAATCTGTGTTGAACACAGCTAGCACAGCACAATTCCTGATCTTGCGGGTCTGTTCTGAGAGCCAGGTTGTGGAGGATGCAGCAGATTAAATCTATCAGGCTTTACTTTACTGGGACTGCTCAGCCTCACTCCACCACTACTATCTGGGCACTTTAATCAGCCTTTTGAAATGCTGAAAGTGAGCTCATCGACAGTGTGCATCTGGATATATGCCAAGTTTACCACTCTTCTCCACCATTTGATGAATCACTGCTGTTACAATGAATAGAAAAGGTTAAAAAAAAAGTTTTTTCAACACTTCTAAAAAATAATTCAGGGGACCTGTTACCACAACTTAAAGTGTTAGTTCACCCAAAAATGAAAATTCTGTCATTAATTACTCACCCTCATGTCGTTCCAAGCCTGTAAGACTTTCGTTCATCTTCGGAACACAAATGAAGAAATTTTTAATGAAATTTGAGAGCTTTCTGTCCCTCCATTGAAAGCCTACGCAACTACCACTTTCAAGCCCCAGAAAGGTAGTAATACCTGTGACCCAAGCAGCTTAATCTCAATTTTCGGAACGACGTGAGTGCTTTGTTTGCGCAAAAAAAATATTTGTCTCTAACGCGCATTCATGCAACAACGTGGCGCTCTTGTGAACGTGCGAATGCGTGTTGTGTTAATATGCAAGTCTGCTCTCATGTCGATACAACATGCATGCATCACGGTGTTCTCATGAACACACACTGGAGATTAATATTTTGTAGATAAAGTAGTAAATTATGTTTTATTTTGCGCAAAAAGCACTCGCGGCACTTCATAAATTGAGGTTAAACCACTGGATTACTTCAATGATGTCTTTACTACCTTTCTGGTGCTTGAAAGTGGTAGCTGCGTAGGCTGTCAATGGAGGGACAGAAAGCTCTCAGATTTCATTAAAAAGATGAACAAAGTTCTTACTGGTTTGGAACAACATGAGGGTCAGTAATTAATGACAGAATTTTTATTAAAGGGTTAAATCACCCAAAAGTGAAAATTCTGTCATTTATTACTCACCCTCATGCCGTTCCACACCCGTAAGACCTTCATTAATCTTCGGAAAACAAATTAAGATATTTTTGTTGAAATCCGATGACTCAGTGAGGCCTCCATAGCCAGCAATGACATTTACTCTCTCAAGATCCATTAATGTACTAAAAACATATTTAAATCAGTTCATGTAAGTACAGTGGTTCAATATTAATATTATAAAACAAAACAAAATAACGACTTATTTAGTGATGGCCGATTATGAATCAGCGTATCGAATCATGATTCGGATCGTGTGTCATACCGCCAAACTGCCGAAATCACGTGACTTTGGCACTCCAGCAGATTAAACAACACTGATTCATTACGCTCCGAACCTTCCTGAAGCAGTGTTTTGAAATCGGCCATCACTATATAAGTCGTTATTTTTATTTTTTTTGGCGCACCAAAAATATTCTTGTCACTTTATAATATTAATATTTAACCACTGCACTCACATGAACTGATTTAGATATGTTTTTAGTACCTTTATGGATCTTGAGAGAGGAAATGTCATTGCTCCCTATGCAGGCCTCACGGAGCCAACGGATTTCAACAAAAATATCTTAATTTGTGTTCCGAAGATTAACGAAGGTCTTACGGGTGTGGAACGGCATGAGGGTAAATAAATGACCGAATTTTCATTTTAGGGTGAACTAACCCTTTAAGTGTGAACTAACCCTTTCAATAAATTCATGGTTGCAAGCTGAAAATTACAATTTATTGACTTAAACATTTTAAGTTGCAAACATTATTTTGTATTCTGTTAACGTTATAACATTACATTAACATAATATTGTGTGCAATTTACTGATAACTTGGCAGTGGATTTCAGCATGCTTTGCATAGGACTGGATAAGGAGAATAAATGTTAAAATTAAGTGTTATTTTATTTGTTTTTAGTGAAGGGAAACACCGGTTAGTGATTAATGCTGTTACTGTATGTTTGACATTTAAAAGAGTTTCTGTAATGTTAAAGATTTTTTGGTTTCCATTGTGCAGAAGAATATATATGAAGGTAAACACTGAGCTAATGCCAGTGACAAGTAATATCTTACTTGTTCATTAAATTCACATGCTAAATAAGTTACATTTAGCATGTGCTATGATAGCTGTGTATTTTAACTAAAATAGATCAGATTAATTGATTTCAGGGCTACAACTCAAATAGTTGGAGCGAAATAATTTCTTTGAACAATCAACTTAAAAATTTGTGTTCATGCTACAAATTAAGTTACTTTAACTTAGTGCAGTTTGTTGGTTGAACATAATTTCATTAGAAGTTGTTATAACTGAAAAAAAAATTATGCAAACTCTTGCATTCATTTTTTTTGTTGAGCCAAAACATTATTTTTTAGTGTGAAAAAATAAATAATTGTGCAAATAGCAATAGAGTTTTGCACTGCAATCTACAATTAGTCTGATTAACATAGACAGGAGGAGGTACAGTGCTTGATCTGCTGAACACTGAAAAGGTCCACAAATAACAGATTTTAGTCAGTCAAAAATAAAACCAAACTAAAAACAAACTTGATTAAAACTTGAATAAAATTGAGTAAATGGTCACCTTACAGTAATATGCAACTGCCAAAATCATGCTGTGGCCTGTTCCTCATTGTAAGTGGTCAGATGTGAGTTAACACTAAAAAGGTCCCTACCTTCCTTGCATGGTGAGAATCCACATGGTGGGTAGTCCAGAGGTGGGACACCTTTTGGCCACTGAATCCGCTCTGTTGGGGACCACAAGATTTCTTTACTGGTCCCATTGTAGTGACCAACAATCTGTGTAACAAAAAATAATCATAAACATATTTGATTTACAATAAGCAAAAAAAAACATTTCAGCTAAGAAAACAACATATTGCATAAGACATTAAAAGAAAGATACGTACCATGGCCTACCACACTCTAAAAACTGCTGGGTTAAATATGGACAAAACCAGGGATTGGGTTGTTTTCACCCAGCCATTTTTTTCAACCAATTTTGGATTTATTTTTTTAGCCAGCAATATAGTAATATAGTAAAAGGCGTGTTTTTGCTCACCCCCAAATAGGGGCAAATTTGTGGGGTATTTTAAGCTGAAACTTGACCAGACCAGAGACTTATATTACATCATGTGAAAGAGGGCATAATAGGTGACTTTTAACCCAACCTGCTGGGTTTGTTCATATTTTACCCAGCTTGGTTTTTTTTTAACCCAGCATTTTTTAGAGTGCAATGAGACTATTTTTAAGTCAATGATCTCCGGTGGAAATTTATTTATTAAAACATATGAGATTATGTTTTTCTGCACATGATTCACAGTATGTGTACACGCAATACTGTCTACTCTCTAACCAGATGAAAAGAAAGTCTGAATATATCTATGGCATAAGGGGTAACTATGGCAACAATGCATGGTATCACTTTGTTACCAGCTAAATAACCATTAATTTATTTTCTTTTTTGTTGCGATAGGCCTCTGTAAATCAAACAAGACTCCTGGGACATTTATGAATGAACAAGTCAAACTGAAAAATGAACACAATGCTTACAAGCTCATGAACACATGCTTTCGATTAGGACAAAGGGGCAAGTAAAGGATTTGATTTTTAAGCAACACATTATTTGGTATGTCGAGCCGTCCAACCACGGCCGCATTTACAGTAATTATGGAGAATGTGGCATGTGGGTTAAATTAGACTGTTGTTCTACATATGCTCGACTCGTTAACCATTGTTATTTATTGTCACCATGTCTATCAAAAACATTTTCACTATGGAAACATTCTGCAGGAAAGCTACATCATTCATAATGTTATTTCTGTGTTTGCTAAGGAAGAAATCACAATTACTATTGCTCATACACAGGGGTTCTGAAACTCAGCAGAGACCTTTGATTCCAGTAGTAAACTATATTGCTACAGTAAAAAAAATATATATACTTATATATTTGAAAAATTGGTGATTCCAACAACTTGTATTTCTCAAAACTGATTTTGTCATTCTTATTTATGTATGAATAAGAATCCATGTTTTGTATTTATGAGTTGGCTGAATTTGTGGAGATTCTACTTACTGCGTATTGCCCAGTTTTCAGGTTAGTCATTCCCCAAAGGCTGAAGTCTGTGTATCTAGTATTTTTCCGATCTGTGCTCACAAGGCCAGTCACCCCTGTGATGAACAAACACAAGGCCAGGGATCAAATAAACATTTTTTTATCTGAGTGTTGCTTTCAAAGCTGTAAAGTAAAAAGATCACATATTGTTTCCTCTTTGTTAGCCACCAAACATTTTTAAGACTCACAGACAAAACGTATTATTGAGAGAGGAAGCGCTCTCAGGTTATTTATTAAGATAATTATGATTTATCTTTTCTATGATGTCACTATTACATACATATGAAACGTATGATTCCTATTTCTAATGCTAAATGTAATCACAGTGTTTGTAAAACTACATTTTATTTATGGCCAGAAAAATGCAAGTCCACCAGTTAATGTTCTTAATCATTATTTTTCAGTAAAAATATCTAAACAGCCTTAAAAACAAGATAAAAATAAAAAAAAAAGTAAAATATCAAGACTTGTTAATTATTAGAACAATATATCTTGAATATATCTTGATTTTTTTTTTTTTCACAAAAAACAATGAAAAAAATATGAGGGGTGGGGGCAAGACTGAAAACAAAATCAATTAAATTGAGAAGCAAAATAGGGAATAGAATATATCTTGAATTGCATGTTTTTATGGACCCCCACACATGATATGAATTTGTTCCCTCTGTTTAGTTACATTATGGCAATGTTGTACTAATGCATTCCTTCATTTTAGTTACATCATGTTTAGGCTTCTCTCTAAATGTATCTTATTTTCAGTATGTTTAAATATTTTTACTAAAAATAAGACAAAAATACTGATTAAGAAAAGTACTTTTTGCAGTGCATTCAATATTCTGCCTGGTTCCTATATTTGTTTGGCACAGTGTGTGTAGTTTCCTTCAGGGAGAGGGCTCAGCAGATGGGTCGTGTATTAGAAACAGATTTTCCATCCACAAGCTAGTTGGGACATGCTTTAAATCAAGGACTCTGACCTCTACACTCCCTGCAAGAGAGGCTGAGAGTTTACCAACATCGACCTCAGAAGAGCTCTTACAATCCGTCCGCTCACTTTAAAAAGAATCCGAGCGAAGTTGCCAAAACACTCCAGCTTGACACTGCAGCTAAAAACCAGATACTTGTCATCACATACTCAAACTATGAATGGCTTAAATGTTGTAATCTGTGGCCATCCTATTGAAATGAAAGTCAACGCATCATAGGATCATATTGTGAATGCTTTTATCAAACATATATCTTAAACCGAGACCACTCAACACACCCCAGATTCTGCGGTTTCTCATTCTCATAGTTATGTTGATTCCATCATTCTGAGACACGCCGTCTGCTAACGCTTCACTGAGGGCTTTTGCATATAGCAAAAAACCATCATGGAAACAGCCGGCAATAAAATCCATCTGAGGAAAGACAAAACAGAGCTTTAATACAGGGAAACATCAAGAAATCCAAAACTACATGTCATTCTGTACAGACATGGGGAGAGTAGGGTAAGATCTGCCAGTTGTCCTCTAGGGAAGGAAAAATTTGGTGAGGAAAAACTAACAGCGCTGTCCATTGATGAAAAATGTAATTGAATTAATTATTAATTTGGCAGACCTAATTTCAATATGGCTCATCAGCTGATTTTATAAGAAAGCATCTAAAACATAGAAACATGATTTGTCCAAAGCATGTGTACTATGACAATTTTCCCTGCATTGGGGTCAATTGAGAGTCTCACTAAAACTCAACTAAATAATTTACCTTTTCCAAGTAAAAACATAACCATTATTCAAAAAACAACAACAACTTATATACAGAATATATACACAGTATATATATATATATATATATANTTACCATCATTAATTAATAAAGAACAATTGCTAATGCATCATCAAATGTTCACTACCACATACAGACCCTAAATAGTATATTGTAATGCTATTGTACTAGAAAGCAAATATAGCTCAGCAAAATGAAGTTAGTTAGATCTACCATCAGTTGTATGCAGAAGTCACTCGCTTTCATATTTTTTTTAATACAATGACATTTCAATAGTTTTAAGTGTAGTTTAGGTGTTCAAATACATTTTGGAGCCACTGTAAACATCTTTACAATGCATGATAGACTGGATAGTAATTATATAATTAGTATAATTATTGTAAGCAGAAATTTGAATCATAACTTTCTCAAAATTACAATCCATTTTAGTATGTATTCAAAGGCTTTAAGAATTAATTTCCAAAATGTTTTCATCTGGCAGCTACATGTGAATCTAGGGTTTCGGGGAGTTGTTTCCTACTTTTTTCAAAGGGTACAGCTGATTCAGGAAAATGGGACTGACATGAGGAAGCGAAACTTATGATTCAAGCGCTTTTAAGTGTCATATCTGATCTTGTGATAAAAGGAAACACAGTTTAGCTCCTGAAAGCCTATAGAGCTGAACAGAATGTTCAATATTTTCAAGACAGTGATAGAAAGCCAAAAAAGAACTATGTAGTCTGTACAAATGTTCTGATTAAATCTGATGTGACAGATGGCTCTGCATATATGCCAAAACCTGATCTTGTTTATGAGCAACTCACCATTGAGGGTTCCAATTTTACATTAAAGTCCTGCATTGCTCTCTTGTGGAGTTCTTTGCAAAAAGCGGTATACTCAGGGCTGCCTGGCTCCCGGTACGTTACAATGAACACAGACTAGAGAGATTGGGGGAAAAAAAACAAAAACAGTCAAATAGCTGAGAGTCAAAAAAAGAACATAACGTGTTCTGACCTGTAGGCAAATATTCAATTCCTGACACAAGAAGTCACTGAGAATTGTTCAAGGCATTCTGAAGAACAGACTCAAATTTATGTCACTATTCACCGATAATCTTCACTTCCAGAATTGATCATTGAGTCAGTGAACTAATCATTCAGAGTGGTTTTGTGAACCTAATCAACTGATTCAAAAAATTAATTACATATTTAACAACTTAAAGGGATAGTTCACCCCCAAATTGTCATTACTTACTCACCCTCAAGTTGTTCCAAACCTGTATGAGTTTCTTTCTTCTGTTGAACATAAAAGAAGATATTTCAAAGAATGTTGGTAACCAGACAGTTGACAGTATCCATTGACTTCCATAGTAGGAAAAAAAAAAAAAGTCAATGGCTATGGACAACTTCCTGATTACCAACATTCTCTAAAATGTCTTCTTTTGTGTTCAGCAGAACAAAGAAATCATACAGGTTTGGAACAACTTGAGGGTTAGTAAATGATGACAAATTTTAAATTTTTGGGTGAACAATCCCTTTAAATTTCAGTCTGTTTTTCACACTAAGCTATTGTATTTCTTCAGAACACTTATATAAACATAACAGTCAACACTTTTTTTCTTCAAAATTTGAAAGCTTTGGCCCTTTTCTATTGTAATTGCATTTAAAGTACGTACTTCAAAATTTCTCCTTTTGTCTTCTAATGCATATTTCATCTAGTCATACTTGCCGTGTATTACTGTTCTGATCCCTTATTTTAAGTGTTACATAATGTGAAGGTGTTTCTCTACTAATGCCAGAGTTATCTGATATTAATAATCTTATCTTTTGGTTTGTGTCCATTCAGTCAAACAAATAAAGTTAGGTGTGAGATATAAAATTACTCATGCTGTGATATAAGATTTTGGTCATTCCACCCACCCTATTCTTCACTGCATTATGACACTGACACATTGATACTATATATACAAAGTCACTGTCTTTTCATACTTAACTTCAAGTTGTCAGTGTCAACAGTGGAATATTTGAAAACGTAATACACTTTAAAATGGTCAGGCTTATGTTCTGTTTTATGGACTTTTAGTTTGTATTTCCTTGTTTCCTTGTGTTCTGTTCCTGCTTCCTTTGCTTCCCATATTCCCGCTTCTTTTCTGTTTCCTAGGTCTGTTTATGCCCTTGTTTGTTGCCATGGTTACTGATTGCTTTGTGCACGCACCTGTTTCTTGTTCAGTTTATTTTCTCCTGTGTATTTAAGCCCTCAGTTTAGTTCTACTCATGGTCCAGAATAGTGTTTTCTTTAGTAAAGATGTTACATTGATTCCTGCCTTCTGAATTGCCTTCTTAGTCTTTGTTTTTGTAAATAAACTAAAGCTGCTGTAATTAAGATTCTCTATTCCTCTTCCTTTGCCTGCACCGTGATATAAATGAGTCATTCTGGAAGATAAGATTCACACATGTGAATGCTCCATTGATGAAAACTTGGTGGCAATATTAATAAACAGAAATGTTCATTGAAAAATTAAATTTCAGTCATCAATTACTCACACTCATGTCATAAGACTTTTGTTCATCTTCAGAACACAAATGAAGATATTTTTAATATTTTCTCATCAAAATGTAATGTACCTAACCTGTACCTATTAATTGACTAAAACTGTGGAATGCTAATTGGTCCTCACTATTTAAAACAATGAAAGTCTGTTTAATAAATGTTGGTAACACTTTATTTTACAGTGTCATAGTTACATATGTTACATGTAGTTACTATAGTAATAACTATAAATTATGCATAATTACATGCAACTAACCCTAAACCAAACCAAACCCTAATCCTAACCCTATAGTAAGTACATGTAGTTACTTAATATTACTCAGTACTTAAATGTATAGTTACAGTGTAACAAAGACACCTTAAAATAAAGTGTAACCTAAATGTCTAGCAGTATTCTATCCAAAAAAACTGTTATAACTTTTCACATTAGAATATTGGGTCACACTTTATATTAGGTGTCTTTAACTACCCTGTACTTACACAAAAAGATAATTGTTAGGTACAATGTATTGTGTTCATGTTGTATTGCAAAACAATTGCTGGTATTGGGGTGGGATACGGGTTGATTAGGATTAAGGACTGTTTAAGTTGTAAGGGAAGGGTCAACAGTAAAACTATAGATGTAATTACAGAAATGAATTATAAGTACAATGTAAAAACATGTATATACACAATAGGTGCATGCTGTCGAATGATTCATTTAAATGTTAGTATATAATAGTTAAAAGACATTTAATATAAAGTGGGACCAAATGTTGTGTAATGCACATTAAACTGCCAAAAGGAACATCTCCAAATCAAGTTTCTCTAAAGTACACTCTAAATGGTTTCTAAGCTGTTTGACTCAATTATCTGTCAATAAAAATATTATAAAGACTGATTTTTAAAAGCATGACAAGAAAGGGTACATTTATTGGCACAAAGGGATTTTGATGGAAACTTTGAAGTTGGTTTAAGAAGGCAAAAAAGCCTTTTAACAATTAAAAAAAAACAATCAATAAATGTGGTGCTGATGTTTACATTTACACCCAACAACACAAACAGATAAAAATTATCTGTCGATTATGATACTTATTTGCAATTTGAAGAAAAATAAGTTAAAGTAAGATAAGCTAGAGGCGATGAGGGGTGGGGGCCCCCAAATGATGTGTGTCTAGGGGTCTCACTGAACCACCCTAGCCTTCTGCCCTTACTTATTAGAAAAAGTAACTCACTTTTATTTTGTACATTCTATTTAATTGTTACTTCCAAATGTAATTTTTTTTATATAACATGCAAATCTTCTTTTTTTTCAGTGTAGCTGCATTAATTAGCCTTAAGAGAAATGACTGCAAAAGCACTCATTTAAGTAAATGGAAGCCTAATGGATTATTCTCAATCAAAGCAACCAGGAAGGCTTTCAAACTAAGTTAATATTAGTCATATTAATAAAACCTGTCTAAACAACTTCAAATTTAATTCGGCATTCAAGAAGCACATTAGATGAAAAAAACTCACTGAAATCATACAATGTAAGGTAGAAGACAATTCAAAGTGTTAACCCTCTACAGCACAGCATTGCCCTCAGGAAACAGAAAGTTTTCTTAAGCCCTATGTTTAGTACATTTTTTTTTAAATGATTACAACCAATTAGAAAGGTTGAGAAAGTATCAAAGAACAGTCCAGTAAGGTGTTGGAGTCACTATCAAGCACCATTTTAAGGTGGGACATCCTGTTCTGTTCACAGGAGCACATGGTGTGAGAAGAAGGCAAGATTATTTGTTTTAGTAATCTTATTTAAAATGACATGAACTGTACATAAAAAATATGTGTGTGTGTGTGTGCATGAAAGCGTAGAGAAGCCTTTTGTCAGGTTTTATGAAGTTTTTTTTATTTTGCATGTTCAGAAATTCAGTTCCCTTTCGTGGGAACTGTCCACGCTGCGTAGAACGCATTGGGAACCTTCTGCGTGATGTCGTCACTGAAGCACTCCTGTATCTAACCAATCGCGTAGCGAGACATCAGAGACGGGTGACGTCACGGACCAGGAACTATAAAGCATACCCGGATGCAGAGCACACTAGCTTCTGTTGTCTTCAGCAAGCGCTCCATGTTATCTTGTGTGTCTTATTTGGTGTTGTTTGTCTCGCTATATTGCCACAAAAACAAGATCTCTTCGTCTGAGGACAAGAGTATCAGTGCACCACATATATATATATATATTATATCGTGAAATAAGACACGTTCAAAATGGCGGAAGGCAGACGATATAAACAGTGTGTACATCCCTGTACCAGATATATCCCGGACGGGGATACACACGAAATGTGTGTCGTTTGCCTGGGGGTTGAGCATGCACAGGCAGCTCTCGAGGGAGCTGTCTGTGTTCACTGTGAGAAGCTCACCCTCAGAGTGTTGAGATCACGCCGGGCACTCTTTAATAATAAAGAGGGTGTTCCTGTTCGCGTTCCCCGCGGATCGGGTCCCGCTGCTGCCGAGGCACAGCGCCGACTTCATTCATGGGGTTCGCAAATGGAGCTGGCAAAGGGGGTGGAGACGGGCCCAGCCTTATCTCGCCCTTTACCTGCCAGCCCCAGTGTCCCTTCTCAGGCGGTGGAAGCATGCATTGCGGTTTCTTCCCCCCAGAGAGAGGCACCGGCGCTTCACCTCTCTTCCTCCGAGGAGGTTGATGTGATGAGCGTCGAGACTGGGGAAGAGGACCCGCCATCCTCTTCCCCAGCATACGAGGAGCTCCTGGAGGTAGTGACCAGGGCCGCGGCCAAATTAAAAATCGATTGGCCGGCTGAGCGGGCAGAGGCAAGACCTAAAAGCAAGCTGGATGAGCGCTTCCTGCCCGCTCGGTCACTACCCCAGCGTCGGGGTCTGCCTTTCTTCCCCGATCTCCACACCGAGGTGTCGAGATCGTGGAGAAAGCCAGTACAGTATCGTGTGTTCAGCCCCCAGACAACAGTCTATAGTAATATCGTGGGGCTGAAACAACACGGATATGCGACGATGCCTCGGGTTGAAGAGACGCATGCGGGCTATCTCTCACCCGAGACAGCATCGTCGCTGAAGACCCCGACGTTGCCCACCAAGCCCCTGAGAACTACATCTAGCTTGGTGGGCAAGGCATATGCGGCAGCAGGTCAGGCGGCGGCATGTTTACATACCATGAGGTTCCTCACTCTGAAAACTATTTTATTATTAGCTATCACTTCTCTGAGGAGGATAGGAGATCTACAAGCACTTTCAGTTGCTCCCTCATATCTTGAATTTGCTCCAGGAATGGTGAAAGCATTCCTGTATCCCAGAAGGTCCCCACCCAGAAGGTCCCCACCAATGTCCCAGGTCCCATTGTGCTCCAGGCCTTTTATCCTCCTCCCTTTGAGACATCGGATCAGGAAAGACTAAATCTGCTCTGCCCTGTGAGGGCTTTGGATGCCTACGTCCACAGAGCTGCCCTGTGGCGTAAGACAGATCAATTGTTTGTCTGTTATGGGTCCCCCAGAAAAGGGGGCCCAGCATCTAAGCAGAGGATGAGCAAGTGGGTGGTCGAGGCCATCTCACTTGCTTACGAAGCAGCCGGACAGCCTTCTCCATTAAAGGTTCGCGTCCATTCTACTAGGGGTATGGCGGCATCAATAGCCTTGATGTCAGGAGTGTCCATCAACGATATACGTGATGCAGCTGGATGGTCATGCCAGCACACATTTATCAGGTTTTATAACCTCGATGTGGGCTCCACTCTGGGGTCATCTGTTCTGTCAAGATAACCTTGACAAGTACTTAAAGCTACGGCACAGTTGGGATTGCGTTCCCAATGCATTCTACGCAGCGTCGACAGTTCCCACGAAAGGGAACGTCTCAGGTTACAGATGTAACCCTGGTTCCCTGAGTAGGGAACGAGACGCTGCGTCCCTTGCCGTACCCCCTGCATACTTGTGAGTGCTTGCTTCAGACTTATCCCAGAAGCTAGTGTGCTCTGCATCCGGGTATGCTTTATAGTTCCTGGTCCGTGACGTCACCCGTCTCTGACGTCTTGCTACGCGATTGGTTAGATACAGGAGTGCTTCAGTGACGACATCACGCAGAAGGTTCCCAATGCGTTCTACGCAGCGTCTCGTTCCCTACTCAGGGAACCAGGGTTACATCTGTAACCTGAGACATTTTTCTTTTCGTTACCTCAGGGCAACATGCGATAAGGTATACTTTTCCAGGATGTTTTGGACAGGACCTCACATTGACAATAATGTGTTATAAGAAGGGAAGATGCGGGTGTGCAGGAACACCCAAAGTGATGTGCAAAAATTGTAACATACACCTCTATTTCACAGCAGAGAAGAACTGCTTTTTGAAGTTTCGTACGGAGTGAAATCTTATTACATGAAGTACATTATATGACATGACAAACTACATGATACAAACCTATGCATGTATCAAATTCAATATATCAATGTCTTTTAAGTGTTTTTCCCTTTTTACGTAATGATTTCTTGACATTTTTTTTTTTAAATTGTGGTTTTGCACTGCTCTCTGAGCATTGTTTTATGATAATTTTCTGTACCATTGTTGCACAACGTTATTAATGATACCTGAAATAGCTTGATGGGGTCATTCCACTGTATCGCTGAACCCTGCCAGGGCATCGGAACATCGCCACTTAAACTCTCTGCGAACACATCAAGGTAGAAGATGGCATAGTCCTCTGGATTCTTCACCTCATCCTCAAATAGCTTCATTATTTGGAAGAACGTCTGTAGAGGCCCACATATATGCACGACTATGGTAGAAAAAAAAGAAGGACAAAAAAAAACTTTAGATAGAAACTACATTTTTACAATCATACAGTAATGATTTTAGTAAACTCAAAAACTAGAAATACTCAGAACTAGAAAACCATGAACACAACAACCATATAAAGATGACGAAAACAGACAATGAACAGAAAGAAAAACAGAGCTTAAATACCAAAGAAAACTAATCAACGAAATAAACAGCAGGTGCAACTGATAATCAAATCAATGGAAAACCATAGAAACGTACTGAAAACTAGTAAACAAAACTAAAACCCACCCAAAACAAACATAAACACAGATTAAGTCCATGATATTTTTGTTGCCCATTTCATTGCTAGCTAAGGGGAAAATTGTAAGTCTGATGATGAAAAGAAAAAAAGAACTGGTAAATCGCCAGGTCAGGTCAGATGCCAACACTGAATCAACATACAACTGCCAAATTTTCTATATATTCACAAATTTGGATAACTGATTTAATGAGCTCATTGTTTCTGCCTAAAATGAATGCATGATGTTAGCTAACTGCGTGATTTGTATTATCTTAGAACTGTACATTTCTAACATTTGAACATTATTCTGACACAGTCACTTCTGATAACGGAGTAGAAACATTCATTTTCTGTAAAGCTGCTTTGAAATTATATGTATTGTGAAAAGCGCTATGCAAATAAATGTGAATTGAACTGAATTTAAATCCATCAAGGTCGTTCCGTGTCAAATCTACCAAATTTCTGAAAGTTCCCCGCCTTAAATTGAAAATAAATATTTATGGCACTCAGACAGGTATGTTCCATGCAACTGAGTTGATAGAAAAACACGAGATACATTTCTAGTTTTAACATTAGTTGTTCTTTAGATATTCCTCTTTAAAAGAAAAAAGTATCAGCTGTATGCAAAGTGACCCACATTTGGTTTTTGACCACTGAAAATGTGTACCAATTTACCAGTTTACTCATGGAGCCGCATTAAGATCTCCATATCTCTGGGATTGAACCATCGAGGGCCTTTAAAATGAAGATACTAAGAGGAAAGTTTAAGAACCAGAATCTAAAAGGATATTAAATCTTTAATACTTCTTGAGTTACAGGCATGCAAACTTGAGAAAAAAAAACACAAGAAGTGCGTTGCCATTTTTGAATGGTCACTGTTGGCATATGAATGAAACAAAGATTGCTAAAGTCAACAGATTTTACTAATAGACCTACCAATCTAAAATGATGATGCTGCCGTCTTTCTTAAGTCATTTTTACACCCCTCTAATTTGGCTCCAAATCTCAGGTGAAAATTTTAATTTTGACCCCCCTCTAGTACAAGACAGTGGATTACTCAGTAAAATGCATCTGTGACATTTAATATTTTGGCTTTCATCAATATTTATGTTTGTCTTTCTCCAGAAAAAAATATTTAAAAAAATAAAAAATTGATTTTGCTGGGAACCTCTGGCTGTGTTGACACGGAATGACCCAACAGCCCTTTTCTGTTGAATTAGCAAGGCCGCACTGCTATCATGCAAACAAGTGCAAAACACCATCATGTTAACACACAAACACTAATATAATGCAATAAACATAACTTAATCAACATAAGTTGTAAAATAAAACTTTAATGCATTACTGATAAAAACTATTAAAAAACACAATTATTTAAAGAGAAATACCATCTAATGTTAAGTGTCACACAGGAAATTCTGGGAATGTCAGTTTACGTTTTTAAAACTGTAAATTATAAGATTTTTTTTTTAATACTAGAAAAAGTTACAATTGGTAACAGCTTTTACTGTAAAATTACATGAAATATAAGGTTTGACAGTTTTTCCAATATAGTGAAGAAACTTACCATTAATCAACTAACAGATTTTTACTGTAGCACTGTTACAGTCATTCACTGTTAAAATTATAATCATTTTTACAATGCAGAGATTTGTATTGGCAAATAACACTAAAAACTGCTGGATGCACAAATGAAAATGATTTGGGGTTTCTCTTAAGAAGATGCATCAAATAACAAAGGTGTACTCTTCCATGCTGCATGGCACCATATTGATGCACACGTGAAATCTTGCATGTGTGTGTGTGTGTTTTCCTTGGCATCTACTATGCTATGGGCATTATTTCCATTTGCAGTGTCTTTCAGTATTGCATCTGCCAGCTCAGGAGCCAGACTCCCAGTTAGCAGACATTTCCTTAAGTGTTAGACCAAAGCCGGCCCCTGTCTGCCTCTCAGCCCCCAAATTCTAAGCTCTTCCAGCGTAGCGTAGACAAATGCACGCCAAGTAGTCCTGCTGTCTCCTGGATGCTCTCCAAGACAAATGTACAAAAAGGCAAGGAAAATGTTCAACGGTGTTATAGAATTTATAAGGATTTGCCTGAGCCTGGCTGATACAAAGCCCATGAAAAATGTTTGAGAACATTTTGTTTCAAAAGAGTCTATGATGAGATTCTGATGTGCTTGGGGTTTTTGAGATTTTTTGCACGTTTGCACTAGGTCGTTTTTATTAGTCGCGCCAAAGTCATTTGTTTGTTTTGTGAACTGCACAAAAGATGCTGCTGTGTTTTGTTTATTCAAAACTGTCACAACTGGTCTTTGAATAGGACTCTTTAAAACAATTTGACATCAACTGAAGAAAAATAAAAGATGTAATTGTTTCACTCTATCATCTCAAGACATGTCTGAATTTGATATGCCGCGAGTCATTTTTTGAAAGGATTGTATAGTTCCCTTAATTGCAGTCTTTACAGGAGTGAAACACACTCTGGACCATTATTGGTGTGATTGGTGTGTGTTCGGAGTGTGTGTAGTGCCCCGCATCTGCAATAGATCATTCAAGCGTTTGAGAGAGCTAATGCTTGATCTTTCATATACACACACATAAACACAGCTTGGTCTCCTATTCAGCTATTTGACATTTGGTTTTAATCTGCTTCCATTCATTTGAGAGGCAAAAAGATGTAGGATTGAAAAATTGTACCTCTAGAAAATCTGAAATCTGAAAAAAGCTTTCAGTGATTTCTGACATCTAATTGTTCGCTTGAACACCTTTTGTAATTATAAAAATAACGTTTAAATTATGATTCAGTAACAGATTAATCAAGGAAGCATCCCTATTACTACTGCTCATACTTCAGATTTTTGAACGTTTAAATGACTGAACGATTGGATTTGAGTCTGGTGTGTGCTACAGAGATGAATGATACACCAAATTGTGTGCCCTTTTGCTTTTGTTGAGGGATTTTTCGACTTGAGCCAGTAAACAACCAAAACAACCCAGCAACAGCATATAGTAATGTGCTAAAAAACACTCAGAACACACTAGCAACCACAATCAATACAACCATCTGTGCAATTAGTAATAGTGGTTACACTTTATTTTAAGGTGACACAGTTACATTGTACATTCTCAAATAAGTACTGAATAATATTAATTAACTACATGTACTTACTACAGGGTTACAGTTAGGGTTTGGTTTAGGGATAGTTACTTGCACCATAAAAAGATCATAATGTAATCAATTTGATTCTTGCACTGTAATTCACATTTTCAGAATCTTTATGATTGTAGTGAACAGAACTAAATTCAGTGATCTTCATCTACAACTTCAGTAGCAAACACTAGGGCTGGGCATTGACAACAAATTTTACGATTCGATTAAATTTCAATTCACAAGCTTGTGATTTGATTTGATTTTGATTTGATTCGATATTGATTAGATATTGATTAATTGGGACATATCAGTACATGGACAATTTCCTCAAGGAAAAGTATATCTCTCAATGTTGCAAACTATACAGGGAAACCCAGGTGGTACATCACTATAATATTAAAGGTTAAAATTAACTGATTTGTAGGCTACTTACATTTAAATTACACATAAGGAAGATCTTATAATAATAATGTTATAATAATAATTTAAATATAAACATTTAAATGGTGGCTGCCATAAAAAGGAATAGAGATTGGAATAAATTAAGGATTTATTCAAACACACATTAAATATTGAAGAACAGGTTAACAAATATGCAATATAGTGAATATATTTAGCAAAATACTCCTCTCTAAGTTCATTTTAGCTGACCAATGAGTTTTTACAAATTGAATGGCTTTTCTGAGGTAAATGTAACATTGTGACATTTTTTTACAAGCAGTTTTATTGACGTCTTTCTGCGGTTGAAACGCAGATTAAGCGATTACATGTGACATGATATAGATTTCTGTAAGTTGTATACTGTCTTTTACAGGGACACCTAAAAGCAAAGTTTGGTTTAGGGATAGCTAAACCAAAAGAAAGTGAAAAGGTGTTATTTTATGTGCTCTGACACAATGAACTGTGGTTCTCAGGTTGGCAATAAGAGTTTGAGTCTAGCTTGCAACATTTTCTGGCCCCACTTCCCTATCATTTCCTGTCTCATTACTGTGTGTCTAACCAATAAAGAGGCTAAAAGGCCACAAAAAAAAAAAAAAAGGAAGGAAGGAAGGAAGGAGAAAAGGTTTGTGATGATATTTCACAGCCTCAGGGCCGATTATTATCTCATCAATGCATGGAATGTAAGTTCACAAACTGAACAAGCCCAAACAACAACAACCAAAAACATGAATTAATCTGACCTCAGGGTCATAGCAACTAAACTCATTGAGGAAACAGAGATAGACATTCTGACGTCTCTGGACATTAACCACTGTGTTATTTTGAGATGCCTTTGCAATTCATTTCACAGGGCTTTTTACAATATGCTTTAAGATTGTCAGCATATCAAATAGGATTAGACTGTGAAATGCTGTATCATTGAAAGAATAAATCATGATCCCCTACTGAAGGTTATACACATCTAAAATGGTTTATGCATATATGAAAGGCATATAAGATCAATATATATAAAAAACAACCATTTAAGGCTGTGCTACAGTGATTTGTGTTACAGTGAACAGCAGTGTAACGTGGTGTGTGTTACAGTGTTTTTTACAGTGGCCGTACTTTCATAAAACACTGCAATGGCAATATATACACACTTTTCAGGTATGGACAGTAAAAAGCAAATGTATTAATAATAATCAGAATAAACAATCCACCAAAGTAAAATAGTTACCGTTCTATGTGGTAAAGCTGTGCAGGTGAAAGAGTGCATTTACCAACTTACAACAATTCATTTGCATTATTCAATATCCAATTTTATAAATGTTTTTGTAAATGTCTGCTGTGTTTATATTTTTTTCTTGGACATGTTTGTGGGGGGGCTCTTATTAGTAAATACATAGTTGCAATAATGTAATTAATGAATGTGTTTGGATTGATAAATGATTTTTATTCTGTTTAAATTGAGAGATGGGGAAGAGGACTTCAGCTGAACAATGACACTATTTTCTGTTAGAGCTGCTGTACAGCTGAAATTAACTGCTTGCATATAATTTCAGCTGTATATATATATTCAGCTGTATATACATATAATAATTTTCCTGTTATCACTGTAAAGCTGCTTTGAAACAATCTCTATTGTATAATGCGCTATTTAAATAAAGGTGACTTGATTTGACTACCTACCCTGAAGCCGCTTGCCTTATTTTATTACAACAATTTTTTAAAAAGCTTGTTTCAGATTCATTACCTTATAGCATTACTGAAGTTAAATCCAGCTCAAAAGGTTGTACATGTCGCCGCCTCACTCTTTACTTGCAATATGTTAATAAATGCATCTTACGAGCGAGTGGCTAATCAGGATCTGTAAGCAGCCAATCAAGCTAACAGTAAAACAGCAACTGCAAGCAATTAGCCATAAAAGTACTCTAAATGTTCACACACTATAACAGGGTAGTTAAATGTCAGAACAATCTAGAAATGTTGAATGGCTCCCAAAGGCTACTAAAAGATAAGGTAAATATTACCAGATAAATGTCATGTGCTGATGCTATCACTAATTTTAGTGACGTACTACAGTAAACACATGCTACGCCGCTGATAAAACCAAACCTGACAGAGCGAGGTTATGATAAGAGCAGAAATCTGGGGGCAATCTAACAACAGAATAAAATTAAACTAATCATACATCACCATAATTTCATTTTATATTTATTGATGTTGAAGGAGCATACTGTAAGTATTCTTAATCAAGCAATGTCAAAGACAATGACAGTTAATGTCTTTGTGCAATACTGTAAGCAACATGGGGCTTTCCTTTGCCTTGCGTGTTCAAAGGAGACACTGGGAGACATGGATTTGTGTTGCCATGGCAGTGTAGATTTAGCAACGAAAACCATTGATCTGACTTGTTTAGACTGAGGGATGAATACTTACCCAAAATCACATAAATATACTACACTTCTGATGAATACACTTTAGTCACCTTTATTTATATAGCGCTTTTTACAATGCAGATTGTGTCAAAGCAGCTTTACATTGATAACTGGTACATCATTTTGGCTGCTCAGCAGCTCTTAAAGAATAGTGTCAATGCAGGGAGATCAGAAGCACTGTTGATTAAATGTCAAGAATACTGTTGAATATCAAATGTAAAGTCAAATGTCAAGTGTCCCCAATGCATAGCATAGTATATCTGAAAAAAATTTCTTTTTATGATTGGATTCGTCATATTATAATGACTAAACTTAGACAATCCTATATGCTGTGCAAACCTAGTTCATAAACTATGAAGAATTCCAAATCATGAATCATTCAGACATTTTAAAACAACTAAGCTTCAAGTTCAAGAGTAGTCTGCGGTTGTTTAAGTCAGTGCATTCAGGCTGCGTAACGCAATTCCTACATCTGATATTTCATGAAAAATGACTTAAATGTTGCAAATACAATGTAATCAGTCCATTATTTACAAAACTCCATATATAAGGCACCAGAAATACAAAATTGGGAAACAGTGGGACTATCTAACCACTAAATGCGGTCTGACCATACTGAATGGGCTGCATCTGGCCTGCCAGCTGCAGATGTTTTCAGCCCCCAACCAGACATAATCCTCTATTGATTTTATGTGTCACCGAAATACAAAAAGAACTGCACTGCAGGGATAATAAATTTATCAACATGAAATTGTGCTTATGCCAGTGACTAAATATGTCCTCAGTTCAACAATTAATTGGTTTTATTTAACAAACATTTTCATCACATGCAACATTGGTGCCCCTTCAAAAAATGCTCAATCTTATCAGTAATAATGATCTTAAAAATGTAATAAAAAACATAATGATATTTTTATAAACTAATTACTTTAAAGTGAAAACTATCTGAGCAACTTTTTCGTGTGCATATTTAGAAAGAGAAAACAATAAAAAGATATCAAAATCTAAATGTGAAAATCTGTTTATTTGTTGCCACACTCCTTTAATATCGAGTGTTTCTTCCTCTGTCTGAGAGCACAGTAATCTAAAATATTTTTGGGATAAAGAAAAAAGGGTGAGAGAACAAACAAACAAACAAACATTGTTCTCACGAGTTATTTAACTCTGATTTCATCATTTTAGAGTATTGGCATTTCTCCACATCCTGATATAAACAACAAAATCTAGAAATCTGGACTTAACGCATCATATACTTTAGTATCATTATGTAATTAGTGTTGATGAATTGAAACTCAGTGACCAGCTGTGTGTACTCTCTAATTTACTATAAACTATTTTAATACATGAAATAAAAATACATTAAATTGTGCTGCGTGAATCTTAAGGGAATTAAATAAAAAATAAGACACTAATATGCTGAGTGAAGACACAAAGACCTCAGTGACATAATGTGTTCTCCTCATTCCATGTATTATTTCCATGTATGTATTATTGTCATGCCACAATAATTGTGTTTGACAGCTCAGGGGGTTATGAGAATGTCAAGCACTGTAACAAAGCAAGGAATCAAGCTGAAAATAATGAATTTGAAGGGTATCCTGCAGCACCTTAATAAGTTCAACAAAGAACTATGTTTTTATCAAGAATCATTTATTTGAATTAACATAAAAGAACATAAAAGTTCAGTGTATTTGTTTCTGGGGTCTTTGAAACACCAGGTCATTTGTAGTTTTGTTAGGAATTTAAATAAATAAAAAGTTCTGTTGCTCAAGATATCTAAATATTTTCTGATGAATTATATCTTTTAAAATTTGCCATTTTCAATAGTTAAAGAGCTTTTAAAGAACTGTAAAAATAAGTGTTTTGTGGATAACTGAACACAAGTTGTCCATAGATGTTGACTACATTGCTTTATTAACAGTGAATAGGGTGCATGCCCTCCTGTTTTAGTGGTACTGTAAATAACTCGCACAGGGCACCACAGGTCCAAAAATACAGCCTGGGGGAACACAGGTGGTGTCAGTCCTAAACCAAAGCTATCAATGACTCATTGTAGTCTTCAGACTTTAGACGAAATGGACCAAGAATATCAGTGTGGGTGCCATTGAGGGATGCTTTATGCAATAACACAAACTTGCTTTATTGATTAAAGAAGGTAAATTTTCTGTGGGTGGGAGGGGTGACAGTGACCAAACCAGATGGTAGGGACGTGGTATTTTGATATATGCTATTTTCCAAAGTACATGATAGTATTATTTCTTTTAAACCATTACCATTCCCATAGCATATGAATACGCAAATTTACTTATTTTCCACACTGTCCTTTATGTGATGTTTGCTTTCTAACAGAAAAAGTTTAGAGCTTTCTCTATCCTTCTATATATGGAAAATGCCTCAAAGAATTCTGAATGTTACATTCTACAAAATATATTGTCACGTAACATGAAAATGTGGTAACCTCTAAATGAACTGGCCATTTAATTAATTCAAAAACATTACTGACTAAATTAACCTGAATATGTTACACTAAGTTACACTTATTAAAGTCATTTCCTACATATGTTAAATATATGTGTTGTGTAATATGTATTGTGTAGATGTACTGAACATTTCAGTGGGGTACCATTGGACAGTGATGCATCAGATGGCAATGTTTACTGTATTCACGTACCATGGTATTTCAAAGAACATCACCGTTTTGTTTTTTTCTACATTGCTGTTGTATTCTTTAAAATACATTGATTTATGTTACATGTAAACCCACGAGTTAGATTCATTGCAAGGCTATTCAAAAAAGAACGTTGGTGTGGCAGTGTTTTTGGACATGCATAATGGTAGTGCCAGCTATTCTTTTTAGTACCTTGGAGTAACGTAAATACCATGGTATATGAATTTAGTAATCAATCAGTAAAATGATACCAAAGGACCGTGACACTTTCTTTTTAGTGGCTAAAACCTAGCAGCTGTATCAACGAATCTTTGTTGAACTGAATCTAAACTTACTTCTCCCGCTGTCCTTTATAAATGTGATGATGTCTTTATAATTGAAAGTTTGTGGATCTTCGTAAGGTAAAGCCTCCACAGTGATGTTTTCCTCTCGCAGAATCATGTAAATGCCCTCGGAGAGGAAGTAATGCGGCCGGTCGTCTTGTTTTAGATCGTGGAAGATCATCAGCGCGCGACTGCTCCAGTTAAAATGCGCGTGCAGATAACTGACAAAGTCTCCGAGTTTCGTGGTGGTCGGGCCCGTCCTGACAATAGTTTTAAACTCTTCAGACGTATCAAAACCATACGCTGGTCCTCCCGCGGTTATCAGGGGGAGGTTCCAGTGGGACGCGAACCGTCCGACCGATGCGACCGAATACGTGCAGCCGGGTCCGAAGAACGCATCTGGTTTGTTGTAAAGTTTTGTGTCCACTGCGATAGTCTGTGCCTCGTTTTCCGAGCAAGAACCAGAGGAATCCTCTGTGCTAAAATTAAGGAGGTTGATGGTGTGTCCCCTTAAAAGTCCGCTCTTCTGAATTTTCTCTTGCGCCATACGTATCGCGGGGAGGACGCGCGGCAATGCCCACGAATACTTCAGATTGTCGGGCAGCATCACCGCTACGGTAATATTCCTCTTTTCTGTTCTGCATTCCGGTATGAGTACGTGAATAAGCAGCACAATGAAAAAACTATATCCCATCCTAAATCCCGATATTAAGTTGACAAACAAATCCTAGTTTGAGCGCGCCAGGTAAGAGGATTTAATCTTCTCAAATCAAACTTCAATGAGAAATATCCTCTTTTAAAGGAAGAGAACAATCCATTAGTGACGTCTTTCTTCCTTGTAAGCCAACTAAATTGCTTGACAGAGTCTCCTGGTGCTTTATATGATGGACTTCTCGAGTCCAACTCCACAGTGAGATTCAGTGTGCGTGTGTGTGTGTGTGTGTGTGTGTGTGAATATCCAGATGAGCGCAACTTCACCGCGCGCGGCCCTTGCACAGCCCCTACACGTCATGACAGCTACTAACCGATACACTAGTTAACGGCTCCCTCTGTCTGCAGGTCAATTAACCGCACTCCTACATGGAGCTGGGATCAATTCCATGGGATTTATCACTGTAAGAAATTTTAAATGGTAGTCGTTTCATTCTAAATTCCCTAACTAGTGTAGCCTACTCATTTGAAAGCCAACTAGCTTTGTCATTTCTTTCGACTATCAGTTAGCTAGAGGAAAAGTTTAAATCCATCAATTTTTTAAATTAAATGTTGCAAATTTTATTTAAAATGTATACCATTTTGAAATAAAATGCTTAAAATTTAATCGAGGTGAGTTGGGATCGTGATAGGTGATGTTTGGGACAAGTAAATTTGATTACCACAATTAATTCATGCAGAAAATTTAAACTTATGTTCATGTTTTATATAGCTAAGTGTTACCCCACTACCCAGAATGTTCCCAAAAATGAGGGTTCTAGGAACGTTCTAGGTTGTTACCATAAACAGGGAGCTTTAATGTGACAACCTAAGAATCTAGGCCAAACTATTTTGTAGGATATATTATATCAAAGTTTAAAACAGAGCACAAAAGAAGTTAAAGATGTTGAAGCAAAATGTGTTACAGTATAACACTAGCCTATTTGATTTCCCAATTATATTCTAAATACTATTATGTATATTGTTACTCAGATGATTAATACTCAGCATTTTGTTCAAAACTTATGCATGTTTTGTGCTTTATGTTTATATGGCAAATGTTATAAATGATAAATTATGATAAATTACAGTATAAATTGTTGAGAGCATTTGAGCAATTGTATTTGTGTATATGGTGATATGACAAATTCTGACAACACATTTGCTGGTCTGATTTACAGTTTTGTTTTAATTATGTTTTAGTGATTCGTTTTTATGTTTTAAATCAAATGGTGGCCGTTAGAAAGATACTTTTGAAACAGTGAGAGTTGAGTGTGCAACAAAACCAGATAAAATCCCTGTTGAACAGTGAACACTAGAATTGCCATTAGAGGTCAGACAAGTTTGTATTTGTAACTACAGAAGGAGGACAACTGCCACCACCACCAATAAATAAATAAATAAATAGAAAAAAAGAATATCTCAAAAATAATAAACTACACTGAAAAACGTGTCAGTGTTCATGGAGGGATTAGACACTTAACAGAATTTTTATGTGTTTTAAAGAATTAAAACAGCACCTCTGTGATCCAGAATCAACAAAAACTGCTCCACAGAGCTGGAAACTACAGTGTGGTTGCCATGAATCCACTTTCATCCAAGGCCAACACAGATGCATAACCTGGTGTCAAGAGCTCAATCTTGGACCCTGAGCAATGGAAAAAGCAGTGTGATCTGATGAGTCAGCTTTCATCCTATTTCACACTGTATGTTCAGGGAAAGTCAAAAGAGGTCTTCAGTTGACCATCTACTATGCTGCCCCTAAAGTGGGCACATTAAAACATTTGAACCTTTTGGTTTGGGCAACTTTTGGAGAAATGAGTGCAGAACAGATGTCCACTTTTCTTTCCTCAAAGAACTCAGTGTCCTGGTTTCACTGTGAACATAAAGTAGTGACACAATCCAACACCACATTTTCATGCCACTCATATACTGCTGTCATTAAAGCAAAAGAGGGACAACCCCAATATAAATGTTTATTTATTTTTTTCACTTAACTTTTCATTCAAATTGTTAAAGGGTTAGTTCACCCAAACACAAAATTTCTGTCATTAATTACTCACCCGTAAGACCTTCGTTCATCTTCGGAACACAAATTAAGATATTTTTGATGAAATCCGAGGGTATCTGATCCACACATAGGCAGCAACGTCATTGCACCTTTTGACGTCCAGAAAGGTAGTTGAAAACATGGTTAAAATAGTCAACGTGACTACAGTGGCTCAACCTTAATGTTATGAAGCGACAAGAATACTTGTTGTGTGCAAAAACAAAACAAAAATAACGACTTTATTCAACAAATTTAACCGTTGTCATGCGTAGTGAACTCGGCTCATTATTGGCCGGATCCTGTGTCAGTATCACATGCATGCGTCGTGCTGCTCTCGTGTTCAGCTTCGGCCAATGCCGAGTAGGCGTTTGAACATAAACAAGGAAGCCTGCACTGAATTCACTACGTATGACAACGGTTCAAATTGTTGAATAAAGTTATTTTTGTTTTGTTTTTTTAGTCACGTTGACTATTTTAACCATGTTTTCAACTACCTTTCCGGACGTCAAGAGGTGCAATGACGTTGCTGCCTATGTGTGGATCAGATACCCTCGGATTTCATCAAAAATATCTTAATTTGTGTTCCGAAGATGAACGAAGGTCTTATGGGTGTGGAGAGACATGAGGGTGAATACTTAATGACAGAAATTTCATTTGTGGGTCAACTAACCCTTTAAGCTGATAATAAAAAAAAATTAAAAAAAATGTACTGAATTTGAATTTGTATTTGAATTCAAAAACACAATCTCAGAAGCATTTTCACTGGTGCCCCAGACCCTACTGTATTTTACAAATCAACAAAAGATTGCAACAAGAGATTACAAATGTCAATTTTATTATTTTGCACAATGAACAATTTGTGTCTTTGACATGAGATAATAAAGTTCATCATCTCCACTTAGAGTCATTTTTGACTATTGAGTGGTCTTGGGTAATCTGTAGACACCAGTGGACACAATAAGCTGGTGGGCTCTGACTTTCCTCTGCAGGAAGGCCTGTAGCTCATTCACATCCATCTCAGTGACTCCAGGCCCAGCAGCCACAAACATTCGAAGCATGGAGTGGATCCTCTCCAAAGTCATGCTCTCCAGGTTAGTCAGCATGGCCTGAATGTAGGCCCAGAAAAGCTGAGAAACGACGAGGAAAAACAGTTTATCATTAACAGCATTATATGGCAAGTAAGGTCCTGAGCAGTGTTATGACAAGTGTTGGAAGTGTATAAATAACCTGTAGTTTCTCTTCTCTCTGTTCAGACTGTGTTGCGGTGTTGGAGTCTCCCTCCTCATCACTTTCTATAAGCATGACACCTCTGTCAGATCTCTCTCTGCAAGAGCTTGTCTCTTGCACAACATATCGACCTCCAGCTTCCTCCCGCAGCACACCCTGCTGCTGCCACAGCGCCAACTTCCTGCGCACCATCTCTTGTGGCACACCCAGGACGCCACTCAGCTCTTCCAAGGTCCATGTGCCTAATATTAGGAAAACAGAGTAATGGGACTTTAAGCCCACAAATAATCAAGATGATGCCATTTATTATGCCATTTAGTAGTCTGCATGCTCATAACACATAAGAGCCACAGAGTGGTGCAAGGACGATGTATATTTGTGAGCCAAAACATGGAAACAAGTTTCACAACTTCCGGTTCCATTGTCCCGAAATCGGTGGGAAGTTAATTGCCTGAAATAAGGTCTGTGGTTAACTCAAGATATTTCACATTTTATTCTACAACATAAAATACATCAGTAATACCAACTTGTGATTTTTACAATACATTTTACTTGTCTTGAAAAGGCAGTTGCTAACAAATGTCTAAATGGGACAACAGATGTTGTTGGGAACATTAAACATCATCACACCGATGCTTATTAGTCCACTTTCACGGCCTTGTTGTGTTTAATGCAAACTATTCTAACTGTTCCATTTACACTTGTCCACATAAATATGTCTCCACAAAACTTCCATCCGATCTTCAATTCTCAAGCTATATGCAAAGCTAACTGAGTTCACATCAACGAAAGCAACAGATATGAGCTGCATTTTATTTAACAACTATGATCAAAGACCAAAATAGGAGAGAGAGCGGCATCAGCACTGGTAAGATAATTTAGTCTCATTACTTGAAGATGACAGTGTGTTAAGCTTCAGGATGCAATGCCAAACTTTCAGTTTGCATGTAGGCTTGCTGAAGAGATACTCACCTGCGGCGGACCATACTGTGTGGCGCGATGCGTGTTGCAGTAGTGCTGTCATATCTGGCTACTGGGAGCCGGTACCCTATAACATGCTCTCACATGTTTGTTTGTTTTTTTACCATTACAGGAGGAGTAAAATTGACATATGTGGCTTCAACAAGCAGAAGCATTTACACTTGTCCAGTTTAGTTTGGAAAGCACCTCACACCGCCCCCTGAAGTGGTTTGAGTGATCCGATTTAAATCCATCTCGAATGCATTTTGGAGGGCATTTACACTTGATCTTTTCATGATCGGATAGCTATCCTATCAGAGAAAACCCATGAAGTGAACAGGTGTAAACAGACCCTGTATTATTGCTCAACCAAAATGAAAATTCTATCAGACTTTTTAAAGATTTAAGTGATTATACACTTTCAGTCTGTCCCTCAAACAAAACTACCATATAATTATAGAAAGCTTGGAATATTTTTCCTGTCATACTACTTTAATAGTGATTTTTTTTTCTTTCATTTTTGGAGCTTGACAGCCAGAGATGCTTTTTATTTT
Source organism: Anabarilius grahami (assembly GCA_003731715.1). NCBI lineage: Eukaryota > Metazoa > Chordata > Actinopteri > Cypriniformes > Xenocyprididae > Anabarilius > Anabarilius grahami. Next base: position 568,064 of record RJVU01060737.1, read on the forward strand.
ATGTAGAAAACCGCAGCCATTTTGCTAAATATGTTATTTTGTGTTCCACAAAAGAAAGCTATACAGGGGTGCATTACCAAAAGCATCGTTAGCCAACTATGGTCGCAAGTTCCATTGAATTCTATTGGTAACGACGGAACTTGCGATGATGGTTGGCTTTGGGAAACGCACCCCAGGTTTGGAATGACATATGGGTGTAAAAAATTATTTTTGGGTGAACTAATTCTCCACACCTTTGTCCTGGAAGTGTAAAATAATGGCAGCATGGATAGGAGTCACTGTGAGGTTTGCGATGGTTCTGTCCTCCAGCTCCACATCCAGCGTAACAGATCCCAGGTGAGGTTTCCACCTCAGAGTCCTCATGGCCTGCACAAAAAAAAAAAAAAANAAAAAAAAAAAAAAGAAAGAAAATATATGGCTTAAGATATTTTCAACATAACACTGGAAACATAGGCCCTGTTTACACCTGGTATTAAAGGGTTAGTTCACCCAAAAATGAAAATTCTGTCATTAATTACTCACCCTCATGTCGTTCCACACTCGTAAGACCTTCGTTCATCTTCGTAACACAAATTAAGATATTTTTGATGAAAAATATGGCTCAGTGAGGCTTCCACTGCCAGCAAGACAATTAACACTTTCAAATGCCCAGAAAGTTACTAAAGACATTTAAAACAGTTCATGTGACTACAGTGGTTCAGCCTTAATGTTATGAAGTGACGAGAATACTTTTTGTGCGCCAAGAAAACAACAACAACAAAATAACGACTTTATCCAACATTATCTAGTAATGGGCGATTTCAAAACACTGCTTCATAAAGCGTCGAAGCTTTTTACGAATCTTTTGTTTCGAACTGCCAAATTTAGAAACACTCATGACATAACGAAGCCTCGTTTACTGATATCACGTGACTTTGGCAGTTTGATACACGTTCCGAACCACTGAGTCGAAACAAAAGATTTGTAAAGCTTTGAAGCTTCATGAAGCAGTGTTTTGAAATCGTCCATCACTAGATATAGTTTTTTTGGTGCACAAAAAGTATTTTCGTCACTTCATAACATTAAGGTTGAACCACTGTAGTCACATGAACTGTTTTAAATATGTCTTTAGTATTAATTAACTTAGTGTTAATTATCTTGCTGGCAATGGAGGCCTCACTGAGCCATCGGATTTTATCAAAAATATCTTAATTTGCGTTCCGAAGATGAACGAATGACTTATGGGTGTGGAACGACATGAGGGTGAGTAATTAATGACAGAATTTTCATTTTTGGGTGAACTAACCCTTTAAGATGCGTTTTGGTTGATCAGATCACAAGAGGATGACACTATACAGATGTACAGATGTTAACGAGGTGTAAAATTTTTGAGTTTGTCCACTTTTGACCACTTCCAGAGGTAGTCAAAAATGCATTTGACTGGATTTCTTTCGTAGTGTAGACGCTCAAGTGGTCAAATGTGTTCGAACAGCCACAAAAGACCTTCCTCTCTCCGCCTACTGACTTAATGCTTTTAAACTCTGCCTCGTCTACTTGTGATCTGATTGACCAAAATGCATCTTAAGTGTAAACAGCGCCATAAAGACAAATCAGGTGAGACATCCTGTATAACCATAAAGAACTAAAGAATCTATTCAAACTCTTGGTACTGTGTTGGGTCAACACTTGATGTCCAATGTAAAATCTGGGTCCTAAAACAAAACTGGTTGGGAATCTCTAGACTGGAGTACCTTGAGTTTCTCAAAGCGGTGTGTGTAGTCCTCCATGGCTTTAGAAGCAACTGCAGGCAGTTCCATCTTCTCCTCCTTCAGCTGGGGCCAGAACTCAGAGGAGATGATCATGGCAGACAGCGGTAATGTAGCCTGCTCCTCTACAGGAAGACGACTCTCCTCTTCTCGTATATTAGTGTTGATGCGCCGGGAGTCTGCTACATCCTGCAGAGAAAGACAGACACGCTCAATATAAAAAGCACACGTAATGGAAGTAAATCCCTTTGAGGTGGGGTCACATATCATGATAACATGACTGATAACCAAGAGAAGTGAATTTGCGGACCAGAGCTGAGAAGCGAGAGGAGCGGAGAGCATACCTTTAGCATCACCTCGCAGTAATGCATGTGGGACTCGCCAAACCTCAGTTTCAGCAGCTCAACGTTGCGAATCTCTCTATAAACAAACACAGAGAGAATTTAAAGTCAGTGTGCAAAGAAAATTACGATAGTCTTTTCTTCCCTATTGTGACATATTGTGATGATTAGACAATGAAAATATAAAATAAACCACTCAAAACATCAGAAGGTCAGAATTTTTTTTTTTTTTATTAGGTTGAAACTAGGTTGCAAAAATTAATCTGTTCCCTAATTATGCAGTTTTCTCACAGTTGAATAGACATATTTATAGAGAGATTATTTTATCTGAATTCACTTACAATGCATTTTAGTTACATTTTTATACAGACAATGTCCTTTCCTTGGGAATCTGAACACATGCACTCAAGACCACCCACATGTACATGTCTACAACATCTACTTTTATTCCTCATTTAAATGTCCTATTTGCAAACTTCATATATGTGTGACTCTGGACCAGAAAACCAGTCATAAGGGTAAATATTTTGAAATTGAAAATCTGAAAGCTGAATAAATAAATTCCATTGATGTATGGTTTGTTAGGATAGGACAATATTTGCCCGATATACAACTATTTGAAAATCTGGAATCTGAGGGTGCAAAAAAAATATATTGAGAAAATCGCCTTTAAAATTGTCCAAATGAAATATTTAGCAATGCATATCCACTCACACATTTTTTTTTTATATATATATTTACAGTTGGAAATTTACAAAATATTTTCATTGAACATGATCTTTACTTAATAGCCTAATGATTTTTGGCATAAAAGAAAAATCGATAATTTTGACCCATACAATATATTCTTGGCTACTGCTACAAATATACCCGTGCGACTTATGACTTATGGTTTTGTGGTCCAGGGTCACATATTTATAAAAAAAATAATAAAATAAAATCTATAAAAAGAACATATCAAAAGTTATTCAAATTGTCAAAAAAAAGGTAGCTAGTCTACTCAATGATTTTAAAAAAATTACTTGAAATATATTCCATTTATATTTTAATTTAATTTGTGTATTGTATTTATTCCATTTATGTGGATAATACAGTTTGTAATGTGACAACACATTGCAAAGCTTTGCAAAGAGGCTGTTGAAGGATGGTGCAGTGCAAACTATTTTGAACCCAAAAACTTGAACCTAGGCATACATATTATCTTGTAAGCGAAGATGTCAGCCAATCAAAACTGAGGGTGTTAAAGCTACATGTCTTAAAGCTACAGCAGCAAAAACGATTTCTAGAGAGAAAGTGATAAATGTGGAAAATGAAAAAGATAAAGTGAATAAAGTATAATTAAAGTATAATAAAGACTGCTTTAACTAAACCAAATCAAAGTTAAAAAAAGGCTGGTTCAGGAGCATTAAGTAAAGGATTATAGTGGAAAGTGGGAAGTATTATATTACCTGGCGGTGTTGTAGTTCAGCTGATGAAGAAGTCGGTCGGCCAGTACAGTCTTGTACTCATTAATGAAGATCTCTTTACTGCCGTAAATGCTGACCAGCAGACTGATAATGTCAGAAGAACGCCGTTTAGAGCCAGTTTTATCTACAGAAAGACAGACGAGAGAGAGCTGAAATGTAGACTACCTGTTAGGACCCATATTTCTGTGACTGCAGCTTGTATTGACTTTTCTACACACAGGCCAATGGCTGGTGAATTTGAGAAAAATATACCACCATATCCTGGCCATGAAACTGCATTTAGCATTACATACTTTAGATATTAATATTGTTAATTATTAATATATTAATTTATACTTTTGTTCAGAAAAGAATCCTGAAAAATGTAAGCAGCAAAACTGTTTTAAAACATTGATAATAATAAGAAATGTTTCTTGAGAACCAAATCAGCATATTAGAAGTATCATGTAAATTCAGCTTTGCCCATTACAGGAATAAATTACACTTCAAAATATATTAAAAAAGAAAAATGTTTCTTTTTTTAAATTGTAATTATTAAGCTGTGTACAATAAATATGCCAATTGTTCCTTTCATTTGGAGCTTGAAATATTCAAGTGTATATTGTGTGTTGGCTGTTAACACTTACCTGCGAGAGCATCGGTAGGATCTGGGGTCCAGTCCTCTGGATCACTTCCCTCATCTTCACTATCCTGTGTCTCCAAGGTAACAGGGTCAGCTCGAGAAAGCTCATTGGCAAGATCAGAACAACCCTCCGCATCACCTGTCAGACTGCCCACTATCTGGCGCACAGTGTCCTCGCGGGTTCTGTAATTTCCAATATTACAAAAAAGATTAACCACTTCAGTACTGAAACTGGTTTAGAAAAAAGCACATCTTCCTTGAGACAGACAGCACCAGTGCAGTAGACAAACCTGAGATACTTGCGAATGGGTTGGCAGGCCACTTGCAAGATGACCATGGAGGGGTCGAGCTCTCTTAGAGCTTTGATGGCTGAGATGTAAACAGTGAGAATGTCAGATGTATGGACTCCTGAAGTGGGAAAAGAAAGCACGGTAAATGTCAGAAAATTTTTACACATGAGTTTAGTATTTAGAGAGTGTGAAAATGGCCTGAATTACTGACCTGGATGCAGCAGTCGCGTTTCAAAGGCTGATTTGAGAGAGGCCAGAAGCTGCTGTCTCTGATTGGTCCTTTCCAGACAGAACTTAAGATCCTCAATGGCAGGAATAGACTCTGGAAAATCTGTAACAATTAAGCAGAGAAAAATACATGAAAACAACCAAGATGAGATTACAAAGCAGTATATATATTTTCCTAGTGTTAGCCCGCTCATTTGAAGGGTCTGCATCATCGGAATTATCCTTGTACACACATTGGATTTGGCACAGGTTTTACGCTGGATACCCTTCCTGACGCAACCCAGCACTGAGTTGTGCTGGAACACACTTCTACGGCCATTTGGCATGTCCAATCCACCTAACCTGCATGTCTTTGGACTGTGTGGGGGGAAATGGAGCAACCAGAGGAAACCCATGCTGACACAGGGAGAACATGCACACAGAAAGGACTCCTGGCTCAGCCGAGGCTCAAACCGGGGACCTTTTTGCTGTGAGGCCACAGTGCTATCCACTAAGCCTACCCACTGAGACAATGTTACCCATTACAAGCAGTATGCTACACAAATGGAGTTTCTTTCTCACCTCGTATGATGCTGAAGAGTTCCTCGATCCTCATGTTTACATAGATACGGCAGAAGAACTGGTGCATGTGACAGTGCCAGCGCTGGAGGAGAGCACTGGTTGGGTGACCCATCTTGCCATCTGTGGGTGTAGCGTCACTGCCCGCCTCTTCCACCTTACTAGCAAACACCCTGCTCAGCCATCCTAAAACCTGCCCCAACCACTGGAAACGCAGAGATTAATTAGGCACTTTAACCTTGAAAATTAAAATGTAAAAAAGAAAGCTTCTATTCACAAATGAAACAAAAAATGACTAAGAAGATTTAATCAATTTCAGTTATGATTCTAATAACACTTTACTTTACATTTGTGTTCTGCAGGTACAATAACTTGGTAACTAGGTAATAACCCTGAACCTGACTTTAACCTATGTAGTTACCTTATATTACTCAGTATTACAGGCTCTTAATGCATCATGTTTCCTTCTGGAGTATCAGTGAATGTTTGCAGCAATAGAGTTGTGTATAAGTCCCTCAATTGTCCTCAGTGTGAAAAGAAGGATCTCAAAACCATACAGTCACTGCTGGATAGGGTTCAAATATGAAAAAGATGCTGGAAAACAAAAGAATTTGCAGGACCTGGAGGATTTTTCTGAAGAATAGTGGGCAGTTTAACTGTTCAGGACAAACAAGGGACTCATGAACAACGTGGATCATTTGTGGATCATTTACGTAATGACAAACGTTATTATTACATACTGAGAATCAAGTGTATGTAAACTTTTGAATGGGGTCATTTTTATAAATCCAGCTGTTATTTTGTCTTGTGGATTATATGTACAGTAAACAATTTTATTTTGTAAAATATCTTATTCAGGACAGCACTAAATAAAAAATAATCCTATAATCCAATTATATGTAAACTTTTGATTTAATTTTTTAACCAGTTGACCATTTTGAATAGAAATTGTCTCACTAATTTGTGTTATGGAATAATGAAACTGAATATTATTAACTTATTTGATCTAGACATGCACCACCTTTTATTATTAGTGGTATTTGTTAAAGCAAGCATCACTACTACTGCTCAGACTTAAGGTCATGTAGCTGCTGAATATCTTCAAACCCTTAATATTAAACTTCAGTTTATAATCCACATTGTGGATCTGTGGCAATGAGTTTTTCACAGGAGAGAACTACAAACATTTTCTCTAGAAAATGTAAAAATCTAGTGGGTTTTACTCATTTTCTTTTCCTAAATTTAAAAGATAAAAAGTTTGTGTAGTGATATAAATTATCAGACATCAGAATTTGTACACGCTGAAGTCATGTTGGCTGAGATTTTGTGTTGACAAATGCACCTCATTTTAAAACTACATGCATCAAGTGACACAAGTTTGAGTATAACATGGTTAATGTTTCTTCATATAAAATAAAATGATGTTTTCTGCAGTGTAACGGAATGAAAGTTGTTTACATCATTGAAGTCTGTGAGAAAAGAGCTCTCGTATTCTCCCCTGCAGCGCTGCTCCATTCTCTGTTCTATCAGCTTGTGCAGGATGCTGGTCACGGCCTCCGAGCTCACGCGTTCTAACAGCTGTAGTCTGGAGCTGAAATCATCAAACACATTTATGAAGGTGTTATATATCTCAGTACTCTCTACCTCTGCAACAAAAAAAGTCATATTGGTATATTTGGAGTTGAAAACAACCATACTACTCCTACTACTTTCGAAGTACATATCACGGAATATGCTAATTTTCTGTATACGTGGAACAATGTAATGCAGTGAGATCAACAATCATGACCTTCCATGACTAGTGTGATGAATAAGCCAGAAGTAATATCACCCATGACTTTCAACATCTCCTTCTTGACTCATTTGATCAGTCTACCATAAGCCAAGTTATTATGTGATGTGACCTATATGAATGCAACTGGATTTCCCCTAATATTAAAGATATGCCCCTGTATGAATTGTTGATATATATTTATATCATATATTATATTGTTAAGCAATATCAAGCAAGAGTGATGTTTTTCCTGAATATGAGCATTATTGCAAATGTGATATTGATTTATACAATAGCTCAATAAATAAGTTAATATTTTGAGTTATATTTTAGACAGAAGAATACTGTTTATAACATAGGTTTTTGCTCAGTTTCACCAACGAAAATAGTTTAGAACAGAACTAACAGAACCGTTGTGCGACTTCAAACAACACACAACAGTGTTTCGTTGCTTATATTTTTTTTTAAATATTAGGTGAGTCAAAGATTCAATGACCCATTCTTAAAGGATTAGTCCACTTTCAAATAAACTTTTCCTGATAATTTACTCACCCCCATGTCATCCAAGATGTTCATGTCTTTCTTTCTTCAGTCGAACAGAAATTAAGTTTTTTGATGAAAACATTCCAGGATTATTCTCCTTATAGTGGACTTCAATGGCCTTCAGACAATTGAAGGTCAAAATTACAGTTTCAGTGCAGCTTCAAAGGGCTTTAAACAATACCAGACGAGGAATAAGGGTCTTATCTAGCGAAACGATCGGTCATTTTCGAAAAAAATGTAAATGTAAATGCTTTATATAAACAAATGTTCTTCTAAGTGCTTCCGCCAAAACTGCATTTCTGTATTCTCCAAAAAGTTTACGCTGTATGTCCTACACCTTCCCTATTCTACTTACGGAAAAAATGTAACAGGCGCTGCGTTCGTTCCGAAAATGACCGATCGTTTTGCTAGATAAGACCCTTATTCCTCATCTGGTATCGTTTAAAGCCCTTTGAAGCTGCACTGAAACTGTAATTTTGACCGTCAGCCGTTTGGAGGCCATTGAAGTCCATTATAAGGAGAATAATCCAGGAATGTTTTCATCAAAAATCCTAAATTTCTTTTCGACTGAAGAAAGAAAGACATGAACATCTTGGATGACATGGGGGTGAGTAAATTATCAGGAAAAGTTTATTTAAAAGTGGACTAATCCTTTAAAGACAGTCACTTGCTTCATTCTTGAATGAATCAGCCATTTAAACAAATTGGTTGAATGAAATCCCAGAAAATATTGAGATATCATTTTCGTCAATATCGCACACTCCTAATTAAAGGTTCAAAATAATCAAATTTATTTCCATAATGTCCCTTGAAACATGATGCCACAGAGTAATGTGCCAAATGCAACATACTACGTAACATACTGTTAAAAAAATAGGATGTAGTACAGTAAGCTTCTGTAGTTTAAACAGAACAGTAGTACGGTACTTCTCTTCAACTCACAGTATGTGGCTGAGCTCTTGAAGCTGCTCTAGAGCTTCCTGACACCAACACAGGTGAAGGAGGGCAGCACAGCCTGGACACAAACCGCCTTCATCATGTTCCGTTGTGCCCTCCTCAGCCTCCACAGCTTCCCCTGCCTGACTCATGTGCACAGAGAATGTGCGGCTGTAAAACTCCAACACACGCTCCTGCAGCACAAGTGGAGGGGAGAACAGGAGAATGGCACGAATGACAGAGAAAGCTCTCTCAGTCAGCCCACGGGCCCCTGGACCACACAGACCCCCACGGCTCTCATCCTGCCATGAGCCCAGTCTCTCAAGACCACCTTGAAAGACAGAAAAGTGAGAGTAAGATTAACACAGTAGACCCAAGAAACACTCGAGTTAAATCTCACAAATAAATATTTGGGTCACATGTCCCACAAAATCAAAAGTAAAAAAATAGAAAATTAATAAAGCCATTAGAGCTATTCAGATTTTGCATTATGGCAATTAAAGGGGTCATATTATGCCACTTTTACATGATGTAAAATAAGTCTCTGATATCCCCAGAGTGTGCATGTGAAAACTTAGCTCAAAATACCCCACAGATCATTTTTTTTAAAGCATGTTATATTTGTCACTTTTTGAGGGTGAGCCAAAACGCTCCGTTTTTGTGTCCCTTTAAATGCAAATGAGCTGCTGCTCCTACGAAGAGGGCGGAGTTTCAGGAGCTCGTGTTAGCAGCGCCGATTACCTCAGACTCACTTTAAATGTCAGAAACTGTTCAGCCTTTTTATGTTCAAACCGAAGTCGGACAATGATGGAGACTCAAGAAGAAGTGACAACATGTAGAATGCAACAGGACGTTTCTGAATGGTTAGTTGATGAATTTATGTAGCTGTTAACTATCTTAAAGTTATTGATTGCATATTCTGTCATGATAATCTATAAATCGCTCCTGTGGGAACTGTTGTAAGATGCTTACAGAGCTAGAGAATATATGATGCACGAAGATAGAACAGGTATAGTTTAGTTTACTTATGGTTATAATTTGTCATGTTGTCGTCATGCTATTGCATTTGTATTACGAACTGTATTGCAATAACATGGCCTCACCCCTTTGTTGCGTGTTCTCGGAGGCGGGGTTTATGTAAATTTTAGGGTTAGTGATGTCACCAACCCAGGAAGAAGCTCGTTGTAGTCCCTACCAGCCGTTTGTTTTAGTCCTTAAACAGAGAATTCTTTAAAAGAAAAGATCTCCATTTGCTTTGAACTTTGAGCATCATAACTTTGCAGACATTGTTTATGCTCTAACAGCAACATCACACACTAACTAAAGTTAAAAAAAAGTGAAATCGCAATAAACCACCACTTTAATAACATTTCCAAAATTCTCATTGTAATGCAAAAAACTCAGCAAATCAGCATAAAAAAATTGTCTCATATTTTGTACACAACACACACACACACACACACACATTAGGGGGCCACAGAATTACTTAAAATTCTTGTTATCAATTAATATTTATTTTTATATTATTCATATATTAAAACAAACATATAATTTTTTTTTTTTAATAAAATCAGGAACTGTAAACTAAAATCAGATTTCTTTTTTTACCCCTTAATAACTACTGTTCTTATTGAAGAACATACAGTTTGTGAAACTTTAAATGAATTTGAGCTAATTTGCCTATATCAACACTTCTGAGTCCCACTTCTGACACCATAGTAGTAATATAAATGATTATAAATATAATAAAGTAATCTTGATTTTGGGGTGTAAATAAAATAACTCAAACACATTCTTGACATATTTCATGAGCTGCAACCATCAACAAACAAATACAATTTATATAGTTTGATGTTTCCTAATAAAAATTATCAATGGGTCAGCATAAATACACAAACCCTATACCTGTCTAATGCCAAAAACACATAGGCTAAGCTAAAATATAATTGTCACCGAGTAGGGTGTGACATACCGAGGAAAGGTTCCAGCTGTTGCAGAAGGTTTCTGAAGGCTTTAAGTAAAGCACTTGCCCTGTCCCTCTCCTGAGACTCCCCCTCTGGCTGCTTGAGTTCTGTCCAGAACTCTGGAGCAACAGATGTAGTCAAACGCACTTGTAGAGTCTCCAGCAGCCAACCCTCCACATACTGACCGAGTCCATGGTTACCCAGCAGGGCCAAGGCATCAGAGAGAACCTCATCTGTCGAAGCATTGGGTGGCACAGGAGACACCTAAAGAGTCATAGTTAGGTTAAAGCTTTTGGCACTCAAAGGTACTTCAACAAAACCATGCTATAACCATGGTCGTGTCCAAAAACATGGTAGTCCTAAGGATTTATTTTTGTAGCTACCACCAGAAGCTGGCTTTAACTGGAATTTTCTGAAGCAATTTCAGCATTCGCTTAATTTAATTAGTTACACTGCAGTATATCTGACACTTACCAGTGCAGATGTCACTGTGTCCCAGGCTTTTGACAGTCCCTGCGGCATTGACAGCACCTCGTTCATTCCCACTTAGATTGTAAACAATAGTCATATATCCTGGGTTAAAAATATATTGTTCAGTGCCGTTACCATACGTGCATATGCATTTTACTCCGTGACTATTTAGTACCAAATTTATATTATCAAAGTCATTCGAAAGACCGTCAACAGTTATTACTGTTGAAATTGTAGCGCTCTTCTTCAAACTCCTGTCGCGCGTCGATGACGACATTGACGTTGCCGGATGTTGCTGGATAATCGTCTAAAATAATCAGAAACCTCTTTTTTTTCTGTGGTATTGAAAGATTAGAAAATTATTTGTTTTCTATTAAGGACAATACAAACAAACAAAAAAGCTGTTAAAACCGTTAATTTATTTAATAATTTAAGATTTTGTGAAATATCAAAGCCTTTTATTGTTTATTTGGTTTATTTAGTTTAGTTTTTATTTACTTTCTCGTTTGGTTGATATGTATTTTATATTTTTGTATCTTTAACCCTGGTATTTTTTCTGTTTCTGTTTTGTAATTGTTGTTCAAGCATTAACAATAATAAAAAATAATAATAATCGTCTAAAATGGCAATGTTGTAAATAATAATAATAATATACTACGACTAATACTACTAATAATAATAGTAACTGTTAATAATAATATATTAATGCATTTTAGGTACGGTTAGTGTGCAAACATTATAATAATGAAACATTATAATAATGAAAACATTTTTAATATAACTCTATTCTAAATTCTAAAATAAAAGTCCACGGAAACTGTCGTAATGACGCTTCTTGAGCGTTCCCATGGAAACAGGAGGGAGACTTGACTTAGCGGCTTCTGGAATGTTTTCTTTAAAGTTACTCCTCTCGCAGATTTGCACCATTTAACGCCCGGTAAAGTGTGTGGCTTGCGTATTCCAGAAAAAGTTTAAATCAGAAGGTGCAACTAACTAACTGACTTCACTGCATGAAACGCTTTTAGTGATAAAACGAGTGTAAGTTAGGCAGGCCTTTTCTTGTAGTTAGCGAGCTAACCTGCTAATCAGAATGACCCAGCAAGGAGCTGCCCTGCAAACCTACAACAACGAGCTTGTCAAATGTAAGTAACCATCGACCCAAATGTATCATTTTGCTGTCAGGGGAAAATAAATTGTATTTTTCATTTTTTTTTTCTTGTTGTGATGGGTAGAAGGAACTTGAATGCAGCTAGTCTCAGCTGACATTTGTAGTCATTATACTAGCTTAGAAGTGATTAAAACACTAGTGTGACTCCTATAACGTTAGTGTATTTTCAGCTTTTGTCTTTGTCCTTTCCCTGATAGAACAACTGGTGCTTTTAGCAAAGAAGACCTCTGAGCGTTTGTGAGAGAGATTAATATGATCTCCTTTGAAGCTTCTGGAGATACAGAATATATTAAATTACATTTAGTGGCCTTAAAAAGTATTTGTACAGCTGTACTACTGTATGTTAGTGTCAAAATATCAAACTACTGGTATGAAGTCAGTTCTCCTCAATTTACACAGGTGTCCAGCAGAGGAACCACAGGTGTAGTTGTTCATCACATGAAGAACATGATTCACCAACATTTAACAAGCAGAAAGTGCCACTTTTTTTTTCTTTAACCGTTTATCTGTTGTAGTTTAATGATTTAAAACTAATACAACTCAATTTGCTAAATTTTCCTCTTGGGGAAAAAGTGTTCTTTTTTATTTTTATGTGGTACTTAATGTTCAAATACTTTTTGGGGCAACTGTACCCACCTAAAACACAATCATTTCATTTCATTTTGCTCAAAAGTTTAGTATTTGTAATATTGTTATGCCTATTAGCCTATTAACCTTTCGCCTCAGATTTGTGTTGTAGTTTTAAACTTTTTGGTTTTAGAATTTAGAATTCACATGACCGGACTGTTTGATTTAGTGTTTGATAAAATCCTGCTCTTTATTGCACAAATCAGCAGGAAGAACTGCTGAGCAAGCCCTCATCAGCAACTTATACACACTCCCTCTCAGTTATCACAACATGAATGTAAAGAAACGCTTAACACTGATAAAACATATTTTAGGTGTGCCTGGAGCTGCCTTTTTTCTTTTTAATTAAAGGAACTGGCCCTTTTCATCCTCCTTATCTTTCTCAGGTATAGAGGAGCTGTGTTCTAAAAGAGAAGACCTGAACCGGCTGATCCAGCAGGAGGAAGCGGAGAAAACACGTCTGCAGCATGACATCCGTGTCCTGACAGAGAAGCTGAGTCGTGTGAACGAGAGCCTGGCACGCCGCCTCAGCGCCCGCGCTGACTTTGACCGCACCATCGCGGAGACAGAGGCTGCATACATGAAGGTAAGAACACAATCAACCTGTTTTTAAAAGGTTAGTTCACCCAAAGAAAATTCTTTCATTTTTCTGTAAGTCTTTCGCTCATCTTTGGAACGCAAATGAAGATCTTTTTGATGAAATCTGAGAGCTTTCTGTCCTTCCATAGACAGCCTACGCAACTGAAACTTTGACGCTTCAAAAAGTTCATAAAGAGATTGGAAAACTAATCCATATTAATTGAGTGATTTGGTCAATTTTCTGAAGAGACTCGATTGCTTTTTATGATGAAAAAATTTAATTTAGGCTTTTACTCAAATATAAACATTGATCAACGAACATAAACAGAAGCTCAACCGAACCTGAATGAAGTGCAAAAATAAACCTCTTCCAAAAGCTCAAATGTGCTGTGTAACCAATGAGGTTCATTTTCGTGTGTTACGCAGCACTTTTGAGCTTCCGGAAGAGATTTATTCTTGTGCATCATTCACATTTGGTTGGGCTTCTGTTTATGTTATAATATTATATTTATGTTATGTTATTAATGACATGAGAGTGAGAAATTAATGACAGAATTTTCATTTTTGGGTGAACTAACCCTTTAATGACATGTTGTGTTCATGAAGAGTGACCATAAAAACCAACAACTAGCTTTATTAATGTTGCACAGGTTTTTTTTTGTTTTGTTTTTTTGTTGACCAATGCTTTTGCCAAGCCTAGTGCCAATATCTTAAATGAAACTTACACAACATTTATAAAATTAAGTGACTTACTTAAATTTATGACAAGTCTAATGTTGTTAGTTAGCAATCATAATTATTAGCTGATATTGTCTCATATTGGCCAAATGTTGGCTGATAAATATTGTATTGTGTTTTCATCATCATGAATCTTTTGTTTATTAGTCGACCACTTCAAATGTTTTTTTTTTCCCCATAAAATGTGCAGTGCTAATATTAATATCTGATATCTAGCAGGATGGCTGATAAAATTAGTCTTGAACTAATTTACAAGTTTAATATATTTATATATACACTAAGTTTTGGGTAAGACTTTTTTTTTCTAAAGGAATTAACACATTTAGAAATCAATGAAATGCAGTCAGAATGCAATGAAAAGTGACAAAACATTTAATTTGTTACAAAATCTATTTCAAACTTTATATTCATGAAAGAATTCTAAAATTGTATCATGAAAATATGACTAAGAATGTCCAATTTTAAAATTTATAATACTGAAATGTGTCTTGACATTTAAATGCATTATCTGTAATTTGCCTGAATTTGGCTGGCTCTTTTTTTCTGAGGGTTTTCTTACCTTTAAAAGGGTTTTAAATCAGAGCAGAAAGCCTTACATGTATAAAGTTATAGCATTAAATGTTGCATGCATTGCAAAAAAAAATTAAAAAAAACTTCCTCAGTATTTTTTCCTATTTTCCAATACAAATGTCTAAACATCTTTGATCCATTTACTTGAGATGTAAATGTAAAATGAAGTCTTGAAAAATTCATTGAGTTTATGCTTAAAACAAGAGTTATGAAAACTTCCTTTTGAATTAAGTTGATTTTTCTGAGACCCTTGGTAGATATTTGTTCTTGTTTTAAGCATATACTCACTGCTTTTTTATTTTTATAAAGACGTCATATTTCATGTAATTTTGTATCTCCAGTAAATTGCATCTTAATTTAAGAATCCTTAGATAATTGTACTGGAAAACAAGAGAAAAATACTGAGGAAGAACATCACTTTTTGTAGTGTGATCAGAAGATACAGTAAAATTTATGTCCATATTCTAGTGGTTGAGAATATGGTTGAGTACTTTTTTTTTTTTTTTTTTTTTTTTTTTTTNTTTTTTTTTTTTTTTTTTTTTTTTCTAAAATGAATTAAAAAGTAATGGATATCTGTAGGAAGTTATATTTTCAAACTATGTGTTGCTAATACATCTTATTGTGTTTCTTCTTAGACATTTACATTTAGAGAACCTACTGACGTATTGTATTCCCTTTTTAAATACACAAAAAATAGTGTCAAAATTCCGTTCTTCCCGAGTTTATTTACTGCCATTTACCATATTTACTTTTATTTACCACCATTTATTTACTTGGTATAAAAAAGGTCTTGAAAAAGTCATACTTGCTAGTGCTAATACAAATTTAGCTTCATAAAACCTGCACAAGCCCCTTTTTTTTTCTTTTAGCTGTACAAGTGTTTTTAAATAATGATGTCAGTGTACAGCCACATTTCAGGCTAATTAATCCGATACAGCTGTGCCATCCAAAGTAGGGCAACATGCAGAGGTTAGTTAGTTTTCAGTCGGCCACGCTGGACATCACGTCAGAATGTACTGACGAAGTGGGATCCCCACCTTCAGGGAACGAGGGTTACATACGCAATCGAGACGTTATACAAAGCACATTTATGTGTGTTTTATGGTTTGAATAAATCCTTTCTCTGTCTTTCTCAGATTCTTGAAAGCTCTCAGACACTGTTGAGCGTTTTGAAGAAGGAAACGGGGAATCTGACCAAAGCCACTGAACCAAGAAGCAGCAAAGATCATTGATTAATACTGAATGTTCCCATTCACTCAATCCTTTCATTTGTCTATATGCCATTCATCTCCTCTCTTCCTTCTTCATTCATCTTTACCAGCATTCCCTTTTAATCACCACACATCAGAATGTAACTTCTCATTCCTATCAGGAAGCTGTGTATGTAAAGTGTATAGATTTGTAATGTTTTGATATGATTAGTGTTTAATGTAATGCTTTTATTTAAATCTAATGTTTTAATAAAGATAACTTGTTCATTTGATTTTTTTTATGTTTTTTTAAAAGGCTATAAAGGGAATTTCTGTATGTAAATAAATGTAAGTAAATAGTATCCCAAGATAAAGTGTGAAAACTCGTTAGCCTTCATCTCTTTATTGAACATTTCCTTGTTTGACATGTTTTCCCCCCTCTGAGTTCATCAAAACCAAATTGTACATTTAATATTCTCTTGATGCAGAAAACAGAAAAAATGAGAAAAAGATTTGACAAACAGTACAATAACCATCAGAGCAATGAGCAGCTTGATTGGAATTACAGGAACTAATGAAACACTTGAAGTTGCATTACATTTTGTTAGACACAAAAGCAATAGTTCCCAACCCTCTAAATGTCTAATATACATCCCTCAAGATATATTTCATGTTTGCTAAGAACATCTGGAGAATCTACTGTAGACTGAGATGGTAGAGTGCTAAAGTAACATACTGCAGAACTAGAATGCAAGATTTTGTTGAAGCCTTATTTCAGGTTTTCTTTTAAATAAAATTTGTTCAGACAGGCAGCAGAAGTCTGATTTAAGTATCTGACTCAAATACACTACCATTCAAAGTCTGGGGTCAGTCAATTTTTTTTAAATTTTTTTTAAAGAAATCTCATGCTCTCCAAGCATGGGATTTTTGATTAAAAAAAAAACGGGGGGAAAAAAAGTAATATTGTGAAATATCATTGCAACTTAAAATTATAATTTTCTATTTTAATATATTTTAAAATGCAATTTATTCCTGTGATGGCAAAGCAAAATTTTCAGCAGCCATTATTCCAGTCTTCACTGTCACATGATCCTTTAGAAATCTGTCTAATATGCAGATTTGGTGCTCAAGTAACACTTCTACTTTTCAATATTTAAAAAAATAAAAATAAAAAAAGTGTGGAAACCGTGATACTTTTTCAGGATTCTTTGATGAATAGAAAGTTCAAAAGGGCAGCATTTATTCAAAATAGAATTTTTTTGTAACAATGTAAAAGTCTTTACTGTTACTTCTGATCAATTTGATGCATCCTTGCTAAATAAAAGTTTTACATTCTTTGAAAATCGTATTGACCCCCTAACGTTTGAACGATAGTGTTTAGTTGTTTGTAGTCAATGTTATGACCCAGTGGACACAGATTATAATTTTTATGAAATAAATTATAATATGAAAGTGATTTTAGATTCCTAAAAGGCATTATTCTAACCAAGAGAGAAGCTTCTGGCTCTCAAAACTTGACTGCATCAGGTGCAAAATAAAGCAAAAACAAAGACAGTGCAAATGAATGAATACAAACGCATAGGACTAAGATGTAAGCTGTCTTATCAAAACTAATGTCATTTTGTATATGATGTCAAATTATCAAAAGAATTATCCTGAAGCACCTCAGTTTGCCCCTTTGACTAAAAATATGAAAAAGTGGTAAAAGTGATTAAATAAATTATGAAAACCTCATCCTGGAGTGTACAAACTATACATCAATACTGGTTGGAAAGGCTGAGGAGACACGTGAGCAGATTCGCCGAAGCCATTTAACAGACATGACACACTCAAGTCAGTTGGCATTGTGTGTATGTAGTCTTCATGTTTCGCACACACACGTGGCCCATGCTTACAGCGTGTCCACTCACAAACAAACAAAATAATGATTCCTTCATGACTAAAACTGATCGCTCCCATTTGTACTGCAAGAATGTCCAGTTCAGAACACATAAGGATATAAACTTAAGCATGATTTTTGATAAACTGATAAATTAGTTGGTAACAATGTGCTTAAAATGGCATACTAAAACTGTAGGTCAATGCCACTTCAAATTGTCAGATCATAAATCTCATGAAACCTGTCAAGAACATTTCCAGGTCATATTTCATCCCAAAATGAAAAAATAAATAAATAAATAGATACATAAGATACATATAATTATGTATATCCAGTCCCACCGAAATTGTCATTACCGTAACATGAACATTTAATAATACAATAAAAATAAAAACATATTTCAATGATATATTGCAGTGTTTCTTTACTGTAATGCAGTAAAAATACTTAATTATGATCACCATTGAGAATAATAATAATAATAAAAAAAACATGTATTACGGTAAAGAGAATTTAGGAGGAAAATGTGTGTAAATGTCATGGAAATAATGTCACAATGATGGTCCTAAAAACAGGCATCATATTAATATTTTTGTCTTTTTTAAAATATTTTTTATTTTGGGGTCAAATGTAACCTGGGCCTGTCTTCACAAGATTTACCTGAATTTATGATTGCATTTGTGATCCAAATCATGACCAAGAGTTTTTTGTGTATATTTGTGTAATCAATCAATTCTTTTACCATGAAAAAGCAAAACAAAATGAATGTACTTACCAGCTCACTCAGGTCACCAATTAAGAGCTGCTCTTAAAAGAAACTGATCTAGAATCACTAAGTCAACACTAACATGTTGTTAGTATATCAGCTGTATAGTATATCGGTCTGTGCATCAGAAATGTCTACCTTGAAACACAGACATACAAAAGGAAACATGAAACTAAAGTGGACGAATTCTATAGTTTGGGAGTCAATACAGACCTACACATGCACATACAAAAACATCACAAAGAACAAGGATTGTGGCACCCTTTCACCAGTCATACATAAACAAGTCACTTATTTCATTTTTTGTTGCTTCACCCTCTTATTGTCCTCTTTCTCGAGTCCTGTTACACACACTCAAGTTTCCTTCTCTGTTTGAAGGACAGTCTTTCATCTTTCCCTCTTTTAGAAATTTGGTCACTTTCATGAGGTGAGTATTACATACGTAGAGCAAGTATGTGATGGAAGAGTGAAATTCAAGAGCGGAATGGCTATTCAAGCCATTTTGCATGTTAACAGAGTCCATCACAATCACAATCGGTGGCAACAGGAAGTCAGATGTGTGCGACACATCCGCTACGTGGATCAGCGATGAGGAAAGTCCTGCTGTTGACGCTGATGGCGTACGGCCACAGAATACGAAATGTACGTTTACGTGCTGGTTGCTACTGGTCCCATTGTTCTGGAAGTTGTTTCTTTGCGTCCAGGCTGGTGCTGGCAGGCAGTGGTTGGTCCCGTATCTTCCCGACGTCTGGAAGGTTTAGAAGTAGAGGGCTGGTTCACTGCTGAAGTCTGACAGAGAGGAGCTATCAGCAGGTGTCAGCTGGTGAACAACAACAACAAAAGACAATAAAGTTAATAAATAAGTTTATTTCCATAGGTGCCTTGAGTGTATTATAGGTGTAAATATTTGTTCTGACAATGATTTGATTACGGTTGTTTACTAAATGAAGCAATGCATGATGAAATCTGAAATCTTGTCAGAATTTGATTCTTTACATTAGAATTAGATTCTTTACAGGTCAATTTACACTTTTACTGTTGCTCAGGGGTGTGTTTCATTTTAAACATATTTGATGGATACATTTAAAAGAACAGCATTTATGTGAAACAGAAATCTAATGTAACATTATAAATGTCACTTTTGCTGAATGTAATGCATCATTGCTAAATAAAACTCTTACTGTTGCTCAGGGTTATAGTCTACTCCTAAACCTACAGTAAGTATTAGACTTTGGTGTGTAACATGTCTCGCACTGTTTGTCCTTCGAACATGCAGTAAAAAATACCTCAAACCATGTTTTTTTGAAAAGAGATATGCTCTTCCTTTTACAAGCGATCTGAAGCTGATAAAATAGTAATACATCTCTGATCACTAATCAAAATTTGATCTAAATCCAGTAGAACTGTGGCAACATCTCAAAGATGCTCGAAGAAACCTAACCTACAAAAATTTAAAAAATGTACATTTGTGTAAAAATGCTGTAAAGTGAGGATGCTTTCAAAAATAATGTCATAAATAGATTTTATTTATCAATTAACATCTATTAACTAAATCAAATCGATATTTGGTGTGACCACCTTTTTTTTTCAAAAAACAGCTTTTGTTCAGGTGCACTTGCACATAGTTTAGAGGTAGGTTTCTTTAAGAGTCTTGGAGATGTAGATGTTCTTATGGATTTTTTATGTTTCTTTATGTAATCCCAGATGAACTCGATGATGGTGAGATCAGATCTCCGTGTGGAGCATACCGACTCCTTGTACATACAAAAATCTCACTGGATTATTACAATTAATCGCAAAAGGAATGTTTGGAAATGTAAAATGAAATTTTCTACTGACACACTACAGCAAAAGATATAAATAACTGGCTTAAAAGCATGTTTTTAGTGTGAAAATACTAACGTGCCTGAGACTTTTGCACAGTACTATAAATATAAATATAAAAATCTGTTCTTTAGCTTTTGAACAGTAGTGTGTTTCTTGTTTGCAGTTGTGCCTAAATGTTTCTATGGTTATCTCTGTCACAATAGGTGACACCTGTATGCCATAGACACACAGTACAATAATTTATGGAACTCACTCATGCATTTTAATGCAGTTGTCATTACCATAGAGGCTACAGAAAATTTAACATTTTAACATTTAACATTTATGCATTTGGCAGACGCTTTTATCCAAAGCGACTTACATTGCATTATACTATACATTTGTATCTGAGTATGTGAAAAATTGAGAGATCCATTTTCACTTGGGCCAGTGATAAACCACCCAGAATGCTCGAGCAACTAGCAAGCAATGCCATATAGGGAATACTGAACACCCTCGTTTTACATGAACAGGCACCTTTCTGCTCATTTTACACTGCAACTCTGTATATGAATTTTTTATTTATTTATTTTTTACCATGACCTCCTCTGTACTCTGTGAAGTATCTTCCCCCCGGTGAGCAGACTCATCGAGCTTGTGTTCTTGCCAGGCGTTAAACTCCACTGAGTGTTTGGGTGTATAATTGGACAGATCTGAGGACACGAGAAGAAAGATATTAATCAAAAGTCAATCCAGATTAAAAAATCATCACAGAAACTACACTTCATCTAAAAATATTTTAGACATTATTATAAAATTATATATAATTACAGTTATATAAATGTTAATCTTATATTTGTATATACACTTTCCCTTCTACCTTTACATATATGTTAACCTCTTAAATTGTTGTGCCCTTATTTGTCAACTACCCAAATGCAATAATTGTAACACATGTGACTGACCAGCAGGGGTCAACACTGTTCAAATGTGATGAAGGTGGGCTGTTCTAACCACCAAGGGCCAGTTGTTCAAAAAGTTAAATCTGGATCAGAATTTTCTGGATTTGTAAATCCCATGTTTTGCTATCCAGGATCAGGTTATCCATCTTACTTTTGTGCTGGTTTTTCAAAGCAAAACTGGATTGGATCACCCTGATCCAGATACAAACTTTTTCAGATTACCAAATCTGGATTACTTGTGCTCTACGGAGCCCCTAAAGGGACATGGTGATAGAAAGAATATGAGATGGGGGGTGGAAATCATTTCAATGCTTTTGCATTCTCTCAGAAATATTCCACGTAGCGTTCACCCGAGAAACTTTTCGTTTGCTCGCAAAGAACTGGTTCATCTGTTAAGATTGTGCCAATGTAGTTTACAAACAATGATTAAAAAAAAACACTTTGAATTAAATATAATATTTTTGTTAGATATTTACAGCTGTTTGAGGATTATTTTATTGCACCAAATTCTCTTTTTTACTTTACAGTAGGCTACCAAAAGGCCAAATATGTATCTAAATGTCTACTTCCAATTTATTACTTTAACAGTTAAACTAAGAAATGTGTGCATGTATATTGCATGATAAAAATGTGTTTATTTTTTACCAGTTTTAAAGTTTTATTACATTTTTGTTTCTGAAATCCATCCTTCTGATGGGATCAGTGTAATCCAGGTTTTTTGGATCAAAGGTATCCCAATCTTACTAATACATTTTGAACAACACAAACTGGTGATTTGATCCAGATCAAAACCAAGATTAGATTTTGTGATCTAATCTGATTTCAGAATCCTATTTTCCTTTTGAACAACCCATTTTCAAGATTTGATCCAATCCGAAAGCCGGAATCCGATCAGATTACTTTTGAACAACTGGCCCCAAGAGATCACCAATTCATTTCAACAAGCACCAGATTTATCAAACTGACCCCACTTCCTTTAAGACCACATGAAACAGGTCCCAATTTGCATCCTATTTATCACTCCAAGAGTTGCATCCAAAAGATATATAGGACAAAAAGTGTGGATAAAAATAGTATGTGAACTGAATCCATTTCCTGTTCACCTCATCCATGGTTTCTGTGCCTTCCTCTCATTCTATCCATTTCCTGTCATTCTTCTCATCTTACTAACCCGTTGTGTTGTTGGAGTGAGTGGGTGAGCTGGTGTAGCTGGCACGAGGAATGCTTATCCTCCCTGCAATGATCCCTCCATCATCTTCTCCTCTTTTTTCCTCTCCTTCCTCCTCTTCCTCTCCGCTGTCCCACACGCTGTTCTCGGACGGGTATTCAAATGTGCTCTGTAGGCTGGACTCGTTGAAGGATATTTTTAACTGTGGGGGAGTCAGAGGACAGTTTGTTAGGTTCCAGACCTGCACGGAATCTGCAAATGCAGAATTCCAAAAAATGCTCTGCAGATTTCCACAGAGTACGAGTGTCCAGCATATTTTGACACAGTTTAAATGCATCCTAGTTTGAGAGAAGCCCAGAGTGCTCAGAGCTGTGACTTAGACAAAGTGTGATGACTTTGAAAAGGTAAAGTATCGGATAGTTTTGATTTGAGTTATTTTTTGCTCACTACATAAGTATCATAATTCCAAATTGTACTATTTTGTAGTTTTGAGGGCTTTAAAATGATTCGAAAATGCAATAATGAAACCTAAAATTACATTATTAGAAATAACGAAGTATGAGGTGTGTCCAAACTATTTGTTTAGCAAAACTTTACCAGGCCTGTGCACTTGATATTTATCTACACCAAGGATCTATGGTAACAAATGGAGGCATTTTTTGACTATGCACATAATGCAAACGAAAGGGAAATGATGGGTCAAAAATTAAGCATTAACAGACAACATAGTTTCCTTATTGCTTTATTTGTTACTCACTCCATATGATTTATTTAAGCTTGTCTGATAATCTAAGTCAGCCATGGTCATAAATGTTGACACGCAAATCGATTGGGAAACTCAAATGAACTAAGAGCACCTTTTCGGAAGTGGTGTGACGGTACCATAACATCATAGTTCTTTGAAATATAACGTGTCATTGAATGATTATTACCATATCATACATTCATACAATTGCACTTATTGTGTACATACATGTTTTTACATTGTACTTATATTTAAAAATACTTGTGTAATTACAGCTGTAATTCATTTCTGTAGTCACATCAGTAATTACACTGTTGACCTTACCCCTAACCCTTAACCCACCCTTAAAACTAACCATACGAAACTTGCCCCTAACTTTACCCACTGCTCAGGGTGTGTGTTCACGGTGTGTGTGTTCACTGCTGTGTATGTGCACTTGGATGGGTTAAATGCAGAGCACAAATTCCAAGTATGGGTCACCATACTTGGCCACAAGTCACTTCACTTTCACTTTTTTCACTTTCACCTGTATCCTAGCTCCATAGCAGCAAAAGTGGTCTGCAATACAACATGAACACAAGAATGTCATACAGACACCTTGAAACCACCAAGAACACCTTATAATTCACATAGCAACACTCTGGTAACCACTCACAACACCTTAACATTGTGTTAATCTTCTTAAGGACTTATCAGACAAATAAATACTGTGTTGTCTGATTCAAACTCAATGTGACGGGCCACTAAAATAAATTATACTGTAGTATGTAGGCCTATGTAGTGTCCAAAGCACCCTAGTCACCTGTCAACGTCTGTGCCCTGGCCCGTGTGTGTCAGCGCTGTCCTAAATCTACTCTAATCTCAATCACATGTCCTTAATCAACTACAGTACATATAAGCAAGCTTAATTTACAAAGGATGTGAACATGGCCTTACATGGCACGCCTATCAAAACGACCGGGCAAAGGCCACATATGATTGGGTGATGTTTATTTGGTGTAATAAACATTGCCTTATATACTCTCTAATATACCTTGTTAACCATCATGTGTCAATGAGATTACCTTCCCTTTTTTCGTTCTTTGGTCGCAGAAGCCCCAGTGCTGTATGTTTAACAATAATGTGTTTTCCTTTAAAAGTTTGGTGTGAGTACATTTTTTGTTTAGAAACAAAAAAAATTATACTTTTATTCATAGGATATTAAAAATTACAGTAAAGACTTTTATATGTTACAAACGTCTATATGTTTCAAAATTAATAAAATAAATAAATACATTATTAATAATTATTAATTTAATAATGAATAACTTTTTTAAATGCTTTTCTTTTTAACTTTATATTCATCAAAGAATCCTAAAAAAAGGATCACGGTCTCCACAAAAATATTAAGCAGTACAAATGTTTTCAAATCAGCATATTAAAATGATTTCTGAAGGATCACGTGACACTGAATGGCTGCTGAAAAATTTCACATGAATAAATTACATTTTCAAATATATTCAAATAAATAATAATAAAAAAAAACAGTTATTTTATATTTG
This sequence comes from Anabarilius grahami, assembly GCA_003731715.1. Classification (NCBI taxonomy): domain Eukaryota; kingdom Metazoa; phylum Chordata; class Actinopteri; order Cypriniformes; family Xenocyprididae; genus Anabarilius; species Anabarilius grahami. The sequence continues at coordinate 592,741 of RJVU01060737.1, forward strand.
TATAATATTTCACAATATTACTTTTTTTACTGTATTTTTGTACGTGGCCACTTTCAGACAACAAACATGATACGAGGTATGTTTAGCTTCATGTTAAGATTAAATATTTAAGATTTTAAATAACAGGAAATTACAAAAGGTGTAGCATTTTTATATTTGTGTATACTCTTTCAGAGGTGTCGTACAAGCTTTGCTCTCTTTTAGTAACTTAGTGTTGACAAATCTATTGTGGTTATATAACACAATGGACATAGACTGGGTGTGTAGTCAAATCTGTCTCTCTTTATATTCAAAAAAAAAAATTATACAAACATAATACCTAAAGGATTAACTCATGGCATTATACATGCTGTGCTTCCAGAAATAAAAGACATTCAGCACCTTCAGAAAGTATCCACCCTCTTTTCATCTTTTGTTTCTGTTAGATATCTAATAACACAAATCATTTATAAATCTATACACTCACTTTATTATAAGGTACACCTGTTCAACTGCTCGTTAATGCAAATATCTAATCAGCTAATCACATGGCAGCAAATCAATATATTTAGGCATGTAGACGAACTGCTGAAGTTCAAACTAAGCATCAAGAAGAAGACACACACCGGGTGCCACTCCTGTCAGCTAAGAACAGGCTTACCAAAATTGGACAATAGAAGATTGTAAAAACGTTACCTGGTCTGATAAGTCTCGATTTCTGCTGTGACACTCAGATGGTAGGGTCAGAATTTGGCATGAACAACATGTTATATAAATATATATATATATATATATATATATATATTATCCATTAATTAAAAATGGATTTTGAATTTGAAAGTTTAATGAATTTCATAATTTCTNAATAATATCTGCCTCTGCATTTACTCCTGATTTCTCTCAACATGGGGACATGAGAGTTGTCAGTCAATAAATGGGAATAATACAGCTTTCCTGTAGCTCAGTGGTTAGAGCATGGCACTAGCAATGCCAAGGTCATGGGTTCGATCCCAGGGATTGCACACACTCAGATACAAATGTAGAGTAAAATGCAATGTGAGTCGCTTTGGATAAAAGCGTCTGCCAAATGCGTAAATGTAAATGTATATGGCAGTCAATCATTTTGTTCATTGTCCTTTAGCAGCAATTACAGCCTAGAATTTTCTTGGGTTTGAGTTCTGCACATTTAAAGTTTTGCCTAATCCTAAATGCAAATTTGTTCCAGCTCCAAAGTAGACACTGAGTATCAGTGGACAGCAATTTTCAGATCATACTACTGATTCTCAATTAGAATTGGGTCTAGGCCTTTTCATAATGCTAACTTTTTGCAATCCATTCTTTCACAGCCTTTGCTGTGTGTTCTGGATCATTGCCCTGCTGGAAAATTAATCTCCACCCAAAGTTAATATCTCTGGCTGACTGAATCTAGTTTCTTTACAGATTTGCATGTGTCCAAGTTGCCAACAACCTTTTCAGTTTCCTCTACTAGAAAACAAGTTCAAATCATGATGCTGCCACTACCATATTTGACAGCAGGGTGTTATTTGGGTGTTGGGATGTATTTGTTTTGCATCAAACATATGCAATAGTCTTTCAGGTCAATTTTTTGTGGTTTTGGTTTGCTACTTAGCATTCTATCACATTCTTATTCCAGGAATGAAATTTGGCATTTATCAAAAGAGACATGCTCAAATAGGCTGAATCTAAAGTGCTATCAATAGGGATGTCAAAACATCACAAACTTTCCACCGTTTCCACCGAACAACTTCTTGATATTCTGGCATGTCTTTAGACTTCATGATGATTTTGAATTTTTTTTATTTAAGGTTGTTAAAATCTTAGATATTTTTTTTTTCTACTTTCTGAAGAAAATGTGAGTGGTGCTTGGCAGTGCAAAACCCACTGCAACAATATTCTGCCTCTGTTTCAAAAGTAAATGTTCCAAGCCAAAAGTCTCTTTTTAAAATGCTGCATAATCTGAACTATCATGCATATTGTGCAAGTTTAATTCTTTGCACAAACCTCTAGGTAACACCAATACTAAAATTGGAAAAATCCAATGTATTATTTGACATTAAATCATCTGACACCTTGGATTTATTTCTTCACTGAGCTCATCTCAAGGCATTCTGTGCTGATCTTCAAAAAAGTATTTTATGCTGCCTCAGAACTGGTCGAGACAAGGTATCTTAGAGAGGACAGAATTAAGATGACTAGCTTTTGAAACTTTTTGTGTCTGGATCATCTATGTGTTCTTAAAATGCAATGGGCATCTCACTATAGGTTTTGGAACAGGGCAATTACATCAGATTTACATAAATATGTAGAAATTCAGCACCAGCCTTAGCATTAAACAACCCTTGCGACCATAGCCATTTTCCCACTCAACTACTGTAGTTTCTTTAACCTACTGCTTTCTGAGGCATGATTTACCCAAACTCTGAATAAGACACTGGCAGTAACAAGCAAAGTTTCCAGTGTGGAGTTATTTGGTCATTCTTGGCTCATGCTGACATATTTCCTGACTATTCAGCCAATGTTAGAAATGTGAGCACAGCGTGATATGTTGGCAGTTTCAACGATTTCCCATCACAATTCACCAGCACAATTTAAACAAATATTTTAAAAAATATATTCTTTGGCGTGAGAAAAAAAGTCAAATTCCATTCAAGCAGATTAATCATTATATAGAAATATTTTCAGAGCGCTCATCTAACACATTCTGGATGAAGAGATTGGAAACAGCACCAATGGAAAGGATTCTTCATATTCATTCCATATTTTGCTCTCTACACCTTATTAAAGGAATAGTTCACCCAAAAATTTTGTCATTACTTACTCACGCTCATGTTGTTCCAAACCGGTAAACCGGGAGTAAGTGCAGAGGTGTTGTGTGCACTGTGTAAACCCCAAAATGAAAATTACTCGCCCTCATGTTGTTCTAAACCTGTATGAGTTTCTTTCTTCTGTTGAACACAAAAGAAGGTATTTTAAAGAATGTTGGTAATTAAACAGTTGAGGATAGACATTGACTTCTATAGTAGAAAAAAAAGAAAATACTATAGAAGTCATTGGGTGCCGTCAACTGTTTGGTTACCAACATTCTTTTAAATATCTTCTTTTGTGTTCAACAGCAGAATAAAACTCATACAAGTTTGGAAGGTCGAGTAATTTTCATTTTTGGAAACAACGCCTCTGCATTTACTCCCGATTTCTCTCAACATGGGGACATGAGAGTTGTCAGTCAATAAAATGGGAAAACAAAGTAACCTGCGTTACTTATTTGAAAAAATAACTTTTATAAAATAACTGTTATTTTGTTGTAAATTTAAACGTAATGCATTAATTTTCTTGTTACTTGAAAAAAGTAATCTGATTACGTAACTCGTGTTACTTGTAATGCGTACCCCCAACACTGGTTGTAGGTGAGTCACATGTCAATATAGCAGCTCAAATCATCCTGAATGTCTGGATCATCACAGAGCTTTGTACATAATGTACAAATATAATTTTTCCACAACTAGAGATATTAATTTTCAAGAATTTCGATAATCGATTGCAATTTCAATTAAAAATCAATTAATCAAAACCCTGCAAAATGCACGTTAAAGACTCCGAAGTGCATGAGGTCAAGGGTGGCACCACTACTCCAAAAGTGGTGGGGCAAAATTTTATGATTTTACTGTATAATTGCTGCTTTATGATCTAGTGATTTTAAACACTTTATAACAAGGTTGTAAACATTACCATTTGCACAGTTAACATGCTACATTGTAAATGATGTATCATAAATTAATGAATTTCTTTTTCACACATTTGGTTATCTTGTTAGTGTTAATTTTTAAAAATATTTTTGCCCATCATTTCATGTTAGTTCTTTCTTAATGATGTTACATCATTTTATTTTAATATTAAAATGAATTGGTATGTGTAGAAATTTACACAACCCAATTTAATCGTCTCATTCTATTCTATTCTATTTAATTGTCTTATCTATTGTTATGCTAGTAACGGATTCAACTTTCAGACTAATCTGATTGACAGATAAACAGCACGCTCATGTTGTTAATGTTTTGTTATTTCAGCAAACAGTTTGATTTGTATATTCAGTTATACAGCATTAAGTTAAAGAGGGCAACTTTATCATTCAACTGAATTGTGCACATGCGTTTTTGACACCATGTTCTTGCTCCGTCCATGCAATAAATATATTTAACATTTGCAAGTATCGGTAAGTATTTCCTCTTAATAAATGTGTTATTGTTAATTTAGTATAATAATAATAATAATAATAATAGTTTAACGTTTTTAAAATACAGATACTACTTTTCCCCGTAAAACTGAGTAAACATGTTTAGCAGAACTATCAGGGCAGAATTTACTAGAGACGCTATCCTTATTTGAACCAGGTTGAGACTTCATGTAAACACACACACACATACACACACACATATCATGGGGGTTTCTCTCTGAATTACAATCTTTGGTTGGCAGCACACTGTGAAGCAGAAGCTGTCTAGCAAACACTGAATCTTTTTGTCAGTCTGATTGTGCGTGAGGGGAAAGATTGTTACGGCCTCTCACTGATGTGTAGGGCAGACTGAGCAGATGCCTGATTAGAGCTAATCTGCTGCCAGGGTGTTTAATATTAGCAATCCCTCAGCACAGTACAGCTGGTAAGACCTACACAACAAACACACACGTATGGTTTCATAAGTGTGTAATGTGGGCAAACCAGTAACAAACGTGTGTATTCTTGCATAATCTAGGGCAGTGGTTCCCAACCACATTCCTGGAGGCCCACCAACACTACACATTTTGCTTGTCTCCTTTGTCTGACACACCCATTTTAGATCTTTGAGTAACTACTAATGAGCTGATAACCTTAATCAGGTGTGCTTGATTGAGGAGACATGCAAAATGTGCAGAGCTGGTGAGCCTCCAGGAATGGGGTTAGGAACCACTGATCTAGGGGATTAGAATATTTCAGAATCATTTCACTTGCAATATAGGGCTTGCTAGAAATCCATTACTGTAATATTGAAGGTTAAAATTAACAACTGATTTTAATATAAACATTTAAATTGCACTTTTTTTTATTATAATAACATAATAATATTAACTTTTTAGTTACAAAATTATGTTTCATTTTTGAATTATAAACATTTAAAAGGTGGCTGTCATAAACAAATTTTTTATGATGGTTTTATTTAAACATACTTTCAATATTGAACAGGTGAAAGGCGGCATAACGGAAGTTGTGATAGTCTTTTATTCCCTATTGTGACATATATCCGAGTGAAACAGCTTCTTGAACAAGAAAAAAAAAAGTAGGACGGGACTTGATTTTGTCCATCGGAAACTGATAGGATTGTTGTCATTTGCTATTGCTGCAAATCTCATGTAAGTGACAGGTTGTCCCACCAGTAAACACATCATCAGAGAAGAGAGGGTGGGGAAGTTATTTTGATTGATGATTACAAGGAGGGATGCCCCGATCGATCGGCCGCAGATCGGTATCGGACGATAATCACATTCTATGACTCGATTGGTAGTAAATAATGGCTACTGGAATTCTGTCAAAGCACACGCTTGTAAGTGTTCGTTAACTGAGTACTCAGTATACAGAAGGTCTGCGCATGTCTAAAAATAATATATGATCACCAAAATGATTTTATGTGACAAAAAAAAACATTATAGTTCAAACTTATATTCATAATCCATTTTAATTTAATAACAAAAATAAATTGTAAAACTGGAATTTATTTTTTAAATGTGGTCAACATATCGTGGGCCGAATTTGCATTCATGCCCAAGGGCCGCAGGTTGAGTAACACTGCTCTATACAGTATGCATTTCAGTGGTGGTGGGAAGTAGGGCTGAGTATTAACACAATTTTCACTATTCGATTCAAGTCAGTTCGATTTAATATTGATTCATTTGGATATATCAGGTACAGTTTAATTCAATAGTTTTAAGTCAAGTCAGAAAACATGTCACTCAACTAACGCTGTAAAATATACAGAAAACCTTGATACTAAAATAATATTAAAGTTGGAATAAAACAAAAGCTGTGATAGTCTTTTAGAAACGGCTTATTGAACAAGAAAAAAATGTAGGATGGGGATTGATTTTATGCCTCGGGTATTGTCTGGATCATTAGATCATTGTCATTTGCTTTTGCTGCAATCTCCTGTGAGTGATAGGATGTCCCACCGTCACACCGAAAAACGTCATCAGAGAAAAGAAGAGATGTCATTGAGAGAGAGAGGGTAAGTTATTTTGATTAAAGATTACCAGGGCACTTGAATTAAAATAATAATAATAATAGTAATAATGATGTACACAAATAATTTCTAGTAAACAATGCAATATTCCATAAAATAAGAATTGTCCATTTTGATTTCATGGTGACACTAAGAGATAAAATTAACAACTGATTTGTGTACAAACATTTAAAAATCGCACAAAAGGCAGTTTTTTATAATAATAATAGTTATAATAATAACCTTTTAATGAAATAACGGTTTTAAATCACGGATTTATTCAAATGTACATTAAATATTGAAGAACAGTTTAAGTAAAAAATATAATGAATATGTAATATAGTGCACATTTAGCAAAATGCTCTTTTATAGTTCATTTTTCTACTTAACTATCAAGCTATGGTAATTAAATGGCTTTTTTGAGGTAAATGTAATTATGTGCCTATTGCGATGGGAGGAGGCAAGCTGCGAATAGCATTTAGTGAAGTTTTGTTCACGCATCAACTGAAAATAGCATCAACTTAAAGATTTATTCTTTCAATTTAATAATATCAGTTCATCAAAATGAGAAATTAAAATCGAGAAATTGCCTAAATTGCCTAATAAAACCCAGCCTTTGTGGGAAATTATATTAAGACACATATAATAGGAACATACTAAGGGTATATTCTATATGCTCATCTTCTATTGCACAGTGGTAGTGGGTAATATAAGCTGAAAATTAATGTATAGGTACACATTTTGAAACAAAACAGCATCTGTGTACCTTTGGTCAAAGTCAATAAAATATGAACTGGGACACACTACATACAGTTTCACATACTATTTAGGACAGATTTATGCAAATAGACATAACCAGCCAATGTCCTGTTGAGGTCACAGCTAGTTAAAACAAAAAGATGGAAATGGAAGAGATTTTTATCACTTTATCTTGTCATGCTTGGTTTGGACACAGTGTCTGAGTCTGCATGAGAAATTAATTAGAACATATGTTTTGTTTGTGGAGAAGGAGAATGTTTTTTTGTTTTGTTTTTTACATATTAGTCACAATATAAATGAATAGAATATGAGTAGGCCTGCATGGAATCTGCAGATTTCTGATTTTCAAAGGTCAAATGCACAATGCTATATGTGTTTATTTAATAACTATTTTGGCTTTTGCTTTAAATTGAAAATTCTATCATCATATCATCATAAAGGGTGATTAAATGTTTGTAAAGGGCTGTAGAGATGTGTGCCATAGGTAAAGAAACAGCCTAAATGGCCAATCCTACATAAGGAGTTACAGTATTATCAAAATGTCAAAACTGCTCTTTCCCACAGAATGAAAATGTATGATGATCAGTAAAGGCCTGGAAGTCTGTTTCTATTTTGCATTTACAACTGTAATAGTATTTCAGTATTTCAAACTATATTTTTAACATAAAGTGAAAAGTTGAATAGACAAATTTACACAATTCATGAACTGAAGCAAGAATATCTGAATGTCTCTATACAGGACTTGTTGTACTGCACATTTAAAAGGCTCTCTGTAGTTTTTTCGAAAGTTGTAATGTTAGAAAATGAACAAAATTAAGATTCATAAATATCAGTATTGTAATTTTAAAGTTGTAATGTAAAATACAACTATTATATTGTTTGTAACTTTTTTTTCAGCAGAATATTACAAGAGTGATAATGTTAATAATAATAATTTTTTTTTAAATCGCAATCTCAATTTTTATCTGAAAAAAAAAAAAATTACAACTTAATTTTTTCTTGAAACAGTAGGACACATACATGTAAATATATACATGTGATTATTTGATTATTGACCTAGAAACACTGCAGAAATTAGAACTTCCATTTAAAGGGTTAGTTCACCCCAAAATGAAAATTCTGTCATTAATTTCTCACCCTCAAGTTGTTCCACAACCGTAAGACTTTCTTTCATCTTCAGAACACAAATGAAGATCTTTTTGATGACAGAATGCTGTCAGTAACTACCATTTTGATGCTTCAAAAAGTTCATAAAGAGATCGGAAAACTAAGCCATATGAATCGAGTGGTTTAGTCCAGATTTTCTGAAGAGACTCAATCGCTTGTTATGACGAAAATATTTAATTTAGGCTTTTACTTGCATGTAAACATTGATCAGCGAACATAAGCAGAAGCTCAACCAAACCTGCTACACGCGCGAGAACAAAGCTATTACGGAAGCTCAAACGTGCTGTGTAACCAATGAGGTTAATTCTTGTGTGTTACGCAGCACGTTTGATGTACGTATGTTTTATTTTATTTTATTTTCAGGTAAGAAATAACTTAGAAATTTGAACCTCACTGTGCACAATAAATGAAAATTTAAAATTAGACTAACATGTTATAGATTACAAAAATATGCACACATGAATTTTCCCTCACAATCAGCATAGAAAATGTGAAAACAGATTTCATGTGGGCCTAGATTTGATGCTCTCATTTACAGAAAGTCTTGAAATATTAATCAAGCCTAACATAGGCACTCATGAACAACACTGTGTAAAGGTGTGTAACGCTGCCTGATCTGGGCGGTTTGATAAATCATTGGCAAGTATAGGGCAGAAGGAGGGAAGGAAGTGTTTTGGAAACAAAAAGGCACAGATACCTAATTTAGGATTTCTAATGACAGGATAGAAAAGCTGTGGTCTCTGTTGCTCAGCGACAGGATCCATGGCTATTTTTAGAGAAAAGAGCAGAGGAGGAACAACAGCAAGAGCAAAAGAGCATGCAAACAGTGAAAACACAAGTATGCTATACTCTCATTGGAAAACAGCCAGGAGAGACAGAGAAATAAGATTCCTATCAACAGGCTTATCACAGAAAACCAGGGCAGGAAAACACATGGCTGCCCGTATCATGACATACATAAACACACACAGTCATATCATTCTTTCTGTGACGACCTACAGTGGTCATTTGGTATTTTTGAGCAGTTCGAGCTTATGGTTATGGTTTATTTGAATAAGATTTGCATTGACTATTTCAAGCCTGACTCTTAAACAACAAATTAGCATATGTGCAAACATCAATGTTAGTCAGCACGAGCACAAATATTTCACACAAATGTTTGTCAATCAGTTTGTGTCATTTAAAAGATTATTCAGGGTTGAAATGTATTTAAGGAATTGGTCATCCATAAAATGAAATGGTTATAATTTACTTATTACAACTCTTTATGTATTCCAATAGCTTAGTGTAAGGAACAGGCTGAAATTTATTTTGCTAGTTACATAATTGTTCGGTTTGTCAAATCTCATTCTTGTTCTAAATCAAATATGGCAGTTTTCAGCAATTCTGGCCAGGTCTGAGACAAGCGGCATTCTTGCATGTTACAATGCTGCGCTGTCTGACTATGAGGGAAAATGTTTGACTTTTGAGACTAAACTCTCATATGACTTCTAAATGTATTCTTTAAAAAAAAAAAATCTTAAATTAACTTAAATGCAAATGAATATGGGAATCACTACATTATAAATATACAGAATGGATATTTATTTTAAAAATTATATTTATAAATTTTTTTTAATTTATTTTTTTGAAGAAATGAGTAATGTTTTTAAAGATTGTGAGTGTTAGATAACAGCAAAGGTAATCTAAATGTAAAAACAGGGGAAATAATAATCATGTACAATAAGAGTGCATGCACATGAGTTCACACCATGTTGGAATTACCACAATTACGAGATTCCGACTTGTAAAAAGCATTCACATTCTTATAGAACTCGTAACTACAACTTGTAAACTCAGAATTTTTTGGGAGCACCAAGTTGTACCATGTGATTGCGGCAGATTCATTTTGGTGTTGATAGTGTTGCCATTAAAGGGTTAGTTCACCCAAAAATGAAAATAATGTAATTTATTACTCACCCTCATGCCGTTCCACACCCATAAGTCCTTCGTTAATCTTCGGAACACAAATTAAGATATTTTTGTTGAAATCCGATGGCTCAGTGAGGCCTCCATAGCCAGCAATGACATTTCCTCTCTCAAGATCCATTAATGTACTAAAAACATATTTAAATCAGTTCATGTGAGTACAGTGGTTCAATATTAATATTATAGTGATGGCCGATTTCAAAACACTGCTTCAGGAAGCTTCGGAGTGTTATGATTCTTCTGTGTCGAATCATGATTCGGATCGCGTGTCAAACCGCCAAACTGCTGAAATCACGTGACTTTGGCGCTCCGAACCGCTGATTCGATACACTGATTCACTGATTCACACATGAACTGATTTAAATATGTTTTTAGTACCTTTATGGATCTTGAGAGAGGAAATGTCATTCCTCTGTCATCATTCTGAAATGTCATCTCCCTATGCAGGCCTCACGGAGCCATCGGATTTCAACAAAAATATCTTAATTTGCGTTCAGAAGATTAACGAAGGTTTTACGGGTGTGGAACGGCATGAAGGTGAGTAATAAATGACAGAATTTTCATTTTTGGGTGAACTAACCCTTTAAAATGCATGATTCAGGGTCCGAGGACCTGTCACATGATCCTTCATTCAAATATGCTGATTAAGTATCATTTCTTATTATTATCAATGTTGAAAACAGTTGTGCTGCTTAATATTTTTATGGAAACCATGCTATATTTTTTCAGGATTTTTTGATGAATGGAAACAGCATTTATTTGAAATAGAAATTGTCTTTACTGTCAACCAGTTTCACTCATTGCTACTGCAAGGAAAAGAAAAAAACAATGCAGTATTCAAAATGTGTTCCATAGAAAACTAATAGCATATGGGTTTGGAATGATATGAGGGTGAGTAAATGAAGACAGAATTTTTATTTTTGGGTAAACTGTTTCTTTAAGGAAATAATGAATTTAAAAAGCAACAATGAGACTGCTGAAACACTCTCACATTCACGTTGACTATAACTTTCTCTCTCTCTCTCTCTCTCTCTCTCTCTCTCACTACAGCTCTCTATGATCCTCTCTGTCTCTCACACACATGCTGGAGTGACTCTTGAATTAAACATGACAGTGACAGTGGCGCTTTGCAGTCTGAATTCTAATTACATCGACTCTATTGTAGACACTGCGGCCATGTGACAGGCGCACACACACTCTCACACACACAGAAGTGGTCCATATGGGATTACACAATGGCGTCAAAATTGTAGGACACATCACTAAATTATCTGAACTTCAAAGTCCAAACACAATAATGAATACCAAAGGCAAAGTAAACACATAAATACACAGCTGCTGAAGAGCCAGTGTCTGTCTCTGCCTGTGAGGAGAACTTCCTGGAGGACACCAGTAAGGTTAAGAAAAGGGAGGCAGGGGGAGGGGGAGGGGGAGGAGTAAGTGAGGATAAGGAGAGAGAGAGAGGTGTGGTGCATCATGGAGGAGACGGCATTCTGACTTGTCAATAATTAAACATGGTGGACTTTCATACTCGTAGCAGGACATACAGGAAAAGAGGAGGGTTTCCATCCGCCTCCTTGTGTGTTTGTAAGGCTCACATCATAAAATTAGACATTTTACAGACAGAAATAAATTTTGCAAGCTCAAAGAATCTGCAACCAGAGGTGTATCCTCTCATGTGGAAGGGAAATTATGGATTAAAAAGTTAACATAGTACAGGAAAATAAAAGATGACCAAACAAAAAGATGTCTGAAACTATAGGTCCATTACAAATAAAATATACGATATATTTATTCTATAAATATACAATAAGTATACACTCTAAAAAACGCTGGGTTATTTTTTTTACCCAAATGCTGGGTTGAGCTTGTTGTTTTTTTGTTTTTTTAGGGTTTTTTTCCATGGTTGGGTAGATTTTGTGTTACCCAGCCATTGGGTTAGTGGTCGGTCAATCTCACTGACAGTTGAAACAATACACCCCTCCCCCACCCTCACTCCGACGCAACAACCAAGCAATGGAGGTACTACAACAACCCGGCTGTTGAGTTACACAGTGCTGGCTTTTTGCATCCTTGTCAGAAGATTTCAACAACACACCACTGTGATTATGACAGGAGTATATGTGGAAAATAGAAGAAAACTAATCGAAGCGGAGAGGAGAGAGAACTTTGAAAGTGACTGCAGCGAGGAACATGTTCTTATAAAACGTGAAGATTTCGTCTGACTGTTTTCTTTTCTCTAACATCCAAATCACATAAGCAGGCTTTCAGTCTGCTTTTTGGCTGCACTCATCCTGATGCTTTTGGCTGTAGTGCAATTAGTGTGTTCAATGGCGGGACAAAAATAAGCAAAATATGGTCAAATTTGTTCTTAAAAGTTATTAAATACTACACTTTTAAAAAGCAATTTCATTTAACTGTATAACTGTTGAGTTGTCACTCTTTTCTGCACTTTTTCTCACATACACATGTACATGTTGTTTTTACTCTTGCCTATATTTTTGTCCATTCCTGGGTGTTCTTGCTTACTAATAAATGTTCACATTTATTTTGGGTTAATTTTATTCCAGCAATATAGTAATTTTTAAACAATTTTTGAATTAAATAAAACAGCCCAGCATTTATCCCAACGACTGAGTCAATACAACCCAGCGCTGAGTTGCCAAAATGATTGCATTTTTTAGAGTTTAGACATCTTAAAGGATTAGTTCACTTCAGAATGACCCCCATGTCATCTAAGATGTTTATGTCTTTCTTTCTTCAGTCAAAAAGAAATTAAGGTTTGAGGAAAACATTCCAGGATTTTTCTCCATATAGAGGAGTTCAACGGCTACCAACGGGTTGAAGGTTCAAACTGCAGTTTCACCGCAGCTTCAAAGGGCTCTACATGATCCCAGCCAAAGAATAAGGGTCTTATCTAGCGAAACGATCAGTAATTTTCAAAAAAAAAAAAAAAAGTAAAATTATACACTTTTTACCTACAAATGCTCGTCTTGCACTAGCTCTGCAATGCGCCACGCATTACGTAATCAGGCTGGAAAGGTCACGCATGATGTAGGCAGAAGTACCGGGCAAGTGTTCACAAAGCGAATGTACAAAGACTTTACAAAAAAAAGGTAAAACAATGATGTCGGACGATTTTGAAGTTGGAGGAGAAAATGAGATGGAGTTTTTTGCCCTACCGTGGTACTTCTGCCTACGTCACGTGTGACCTTTCCAACTTGATTACGTAATGTGTGGTGCATTGCAGAGCTAGTGCAAGACAAGCATTTGTGGATAAAAGGTTTATTAATTTCTTTTTCTTTTTTTAGAGAATGACCGATCGTTTCGCTAGATTATTCCTCGGCTGGGATCATGTAGAGCCCTTTGAAGCTGCATTGAAACTCCTGGAACATCATGGAATGTTTTACCTCAAAAACCATTATTTCTATTCAACTGAAGAAAGAAAAACATAAACATCTTCGATGACATGGGGGTGAGTAAATTATCAGGAAATTTTAATTCTGAAATGAACTAATCCTTTAATTCTCATTATTTTAAAAAAAGTTTTTAAAAATATTTTACAAGATCAAAAATATTTTTACAATTATCATGAATTATACATTTATAAATGTTATTACATTTGGGGGGATTTGTGCCATAAGACATTTAACAACCTGAACTAACCTTGCCTTGTCATAAAAAGGTCAAATTATCTGACATTTTAAGAGACATAATGTCCTTCCTTGACATCTGGTCTTTATATTAAAGAGCATTATGACAAACTACTTATGCCAAAAAGTTTTCTTTTCAAGAATTAATTTGAAGAAGGAGGCATTTTTTCTTCATTGCAAATTCAGAACAGTTGCACGCTGAAACTTTTGTCTCTATGTGCCCCAAAAAACAAATAATCTTGCTTGACGTGCAGAAAACCTCACCAACGGATTAAATCGTTCGATTCATATGGATTTCATTTTCAATGTCTTAATGAACATTTTGAATCTTCACAGTTTTGGTAGAATGGACTTATGATATTAAAAATACCTTCATTTGTCTTTTAAAGTTAAATAAAAGTCTTACGGGTTTACAATAATGAGGGTGAGTGAATGAAGACAGAAGAACTATACCTTTAAGTCTGATTGCATAGAAAAGTAAACTCATATCTCTCCTGAACCAGCCTCACAATTTTAAAAATGTCATTCATGCTTTATGCTTACAAATATTGCGGGAAGTGTGGCAAAGTATAACATTTAGGTATGTTTAAATCTCTAACCCTAATCATGTATGAGAAGTAATAACAATACATACTACTACATAACCACTATTAAACGGGTGGAATTTTCACTCTTGTTCAGCAAGGCTGGGAATGATACAAGAACTCCCAGTGAGTAATACACTAATAAAACCACTCTCAACAGCCTCAAAGACAAACAGAGATGGCTAGTAAGCCTAGAGTGTACTGACAGACAAGAGCACCTGCGTAAAGCCCCCGCACACTTTCGAAAGCTAGGCCATGTCAAATTAAACCTTTAGTGGTTCATTAAAACACTCCCTCTTCAAACACTTCAGAATGAGCAGCAGAGACAAAAAAGCTAATTTTAAACCATGACGAAAGTCCTCTGACATATTCTGCCTCAAGCTTTTAATAATATTGACTTTCTATAAACACACCATAGACATGAGCATTTTCATGTTCAGATCAAAGATCTAGTTATTAGGACTCTGTGATTAACTGAATTTTAGTTTCGTTTTGGCTTCCAACGATTATGAAAACATGATTTCATTCCGTTCGTTTCCTTTACAGTGGTGCGGCTTTCGCTCCTCCTTAAAAGCCCAAAAATAACATACAAATCAGAAAAATCATGAACGTGACTTTCATAAAATGCAGTCTACTGTAGGACATGATTGATCATAAAAAGAGTTCTTAAAAGCGCAAATGAGAACTCATGCTATTCCCCAGGTCTCTTTTTGTATGCACCTCAAGAAGGAGCTGAACAGAGACAAATAAAAGTGTACTTTGAGCTTCGCATGCATGCCTAAATGGTAAAATACACAAAAAATATGTCAGCTGGGCTTGGCAAGTTGTCACGTAAACAGTTGTGCTGCGTCCCAATTCGCACACTATCCGTCCTAAATAATATTCAAAAATCGTAGTATGTTGAAATGAATATTCCAAAGATACCCGGATGGTCTGCTTTCTCCGGTTGGAATCCGAAGTGCAGATCTGTGCACACTCTAACGGCTAATATTGGCCACAACCCATTGCGCATTAGATGAGGATTCAATTAGAACTACAAACACACAACGTGTCACACTTGTAATTTAGAAGCGGGGTTTTTGCAGTGTTAACCCCGCATTGCAGTGCCAAACTTGTACAGTGTGAAACAATGCAGTGTTAAAATGTTACAGCTAGACGCTTAGCAACAGACAACCAATCACGTAAAATGTGAAGCAAGATAACCCAGGACTTGATGCTGACAAGATGACTGACAGGGCAGTTTAAATGGTGACAGGATGAACGTAACTAACCGACAGAGCTGTCCATTAAAGACGCAATTATGATAAAGTAATATGTCCCAAAGCTACTCTTGTGCTATGCACTCAAAAGTATGTACTTTTCCTAAACAAAAAACATAGTACATAGGGTATAGTATAAGTAGGCAAATTGGAACGCAGCATTGGTTATGTTTTAATTGAACGCAGTGCCAGTCCTCCCTATACGCAAAGTAGTACGCAAGTTGCGTAGGACCCCCTTTCTTTTTAAGCGGTGCGCGGTCACCCTTCCAACAAAAGAAATTCATGTAACGTTAGTGTCACTCAGATGTGCATGATAAAAAAAAAAAGAAGTTAAAAATGTATTGAGCTGCGAATGAGACGCTGTTCTCCAGGTGGCTTTCTGTGTGCGCGATCCGAGATGGAGTGAAACACAAACAAGTATAGGTTACACTGGGCTTCGGCCGTGTGCTTAAATAGACAAATACACACAAAAATAAGTCAAAATATCTGTCTTGGGGAGCTTTCAGTTAAACCCAGTCGGTTATGTCTTAAGTGAACATAAACAGTTGGGAAAGTAATCGAATGCTTGTCAGTATTACATCTGTGCATTTGGTCTTAAAGTGACAACAGCCAATAAACCTGCTGCTGTCTGCATCATTAATGTTAATCAAGTATTTTGTTTTGTACTTTTGCACTGTATTTCACTGTTACTGAATACAAAAAAAAGAATGTTAATCAAAAAAACTAAAGAAAATGAGAAAAAAATAACTGCTCTTGAATGAATGACTTTTGCAGATTTAATAAAAATCAAAGCAACTTTAATTCTGTTTCATTTTACATTAGTTTATTCAATGTCTGTAGAAGGCTGTTAGCTGAATACTTATAGACTTGCACTGTTTATTTCATTTGCATCTTTTTTTTATTGTATTTGTCATTTTGTCTTGTCTTTAAAAATTTGTGATAACTTTGTTACTTACATTAATTATATTATTCTGCTGTGGTATTGAAATTGGTATTGAGAATTGTAAAATTTCACTGGTATCTAAAATTTAGATATCTAGCAAATATATACTTAAATATCGCTATTATTAAATTACTCGTATAAGGTTTTGGTCATATGGCCCACTCATAAATATGTTAAATAATCGTGATTAAAATATTGACCAAAATAACTGTGATCATGATTTTGTCATTATCAAGCAGCCATACTAGTTATAAATGTTCACTGCATGCTGACTGGAACGCTGTAATGTAATATTAGTAACACTTTACAAAAAGGTCTCATTTGTTAACATTAGTTAATGTATTAACCACATTGAAATAACAATGAGCAACACATTTGTTACAGTATTTAGTTATTAATCTTTGTTAATGTTAGTAAGAAAAAATCCAGTTGTTCATTGTTTGTTCATGTTAGTTCGCAGTGCATTAACTAATGTTAACAAATACAACTTTTGATTTTAATAATGTATTAGTAAATGATAAAGAAAAAATGATACGAATAATAAATGCTGTAGAAGTATTGTTCATTCTTAAATCATGTTAACTAAAGTAGTTAACTAATGTTAACTAAAGAAACCGTGTTACTGTATGAACAGAGCAGTATTTCAAGTAGACAAATTGCTATTTTATCATTTCATGTCAACAATCAACACATTTTTTAAGGCCATCATCTCCTATTCTATGTTGCATTCTGCTATACCATAATTACAGAGTAAATATGACATCTGATTCAGCAAATACCTCATGATCTTTCCCATGAAATCAGACCTAACTAAGCTACATGCATACTTCTGCTTACAAAAACATCAGATCTTTTAGTCTGCAACTAATCCACTCATATTAATTATACATATTTTTACATGTTCACAATGGTTGGGCACAGACTTGGGTCTGTAGATGTGTTCTTGAACTAAATCACTCTCAATGCTCTATTCTCAGTAGGGGTGTAACCTCAAGGCACATTGAAAATTAAAGGTCATACCATAATCACGATTATCCTACACAACAACAGGATTCAGTCAAGCCCCAGAGCATAATGAGCCGACCCTGGGCAGACAATATGCTAAGAGCATTGGTGAGATTTTAGCCCAACCCCCTCAACCACAGTTCATACAAGACCCCAAGAGAAAAGACAAGAAGAATCAATCATTTTTGGGTGATTTTGTTG
>RJVU01060737.1:610586-622705 GCA_003731715.1 Anabarilius grahami
AGACCTGATTTTTTTTTATTCTGAAAATATTTTTTGAGTGCAAACCATTCTTTTAGGGCTAAGCAATTTGGGAAAAACTAGAACAATTTGGGTGTTCGGTTTGCACTTGGATAAACTTTACAAGAACCAATGCAAACCTCTTTCAGTAACCAAAAACTGAAGTTTTTTGTTGATGTTGTTTTTCTTTGTTTGTTTGTTTTTTCTACTCTCTTTGAGAAATCTCTTTCCACTTGAGTCTCATATGCCACTGTTTTTGACCCATTCAATATGGCAATAAAATAATAATTATTGTTGTCATTTTTATTTGTGATTACTATTATTAAATACAAATATTAAACAAAATATTGTAGTACTGTTGTACTGTGAAATAAAAAGGAAGTATTTAATAAAAATAAAAGTAATTATTTTATAGTACAACTTTAAAATTACAATACTAATGTTTACACTTTAATATCATTAATTTTATTTATTTTTTTGGCAGTTTCACCATCTTGATCGATTTGATTTCAATAGATTGTGCAGTCCAAGTGGTGCTTGCCAAGGCCAGAAGATCCTAGAAGATAATAATCAACACCTATCCAACCAACTACAGCATAACAATGCCCTAGCAGTAAGTCATAACACCTTAACAACTACATAGCAACGCCCTAGCAAGGTCCATAAGACCTTGGCAATTGCAAAGCAAAAATCTAGTCACCCCTGCATAGCATCACCCTATTAACCACCCAAAAACATCCTAGCAACCCCAACCAAGAGTAACACCCTGAAAATCATATCATCATAGAATTATGGCATTGAGTTTTGCATGGGAAACCAATTATACTTTGTTTAGAAATATAAAAATTTATTTGGAAAAGAAAAAATAATGGTAAAAAAATTGCAAAAGCCTAACACAGCCCTGCCCTCAAGAATTTGAAGAGCTTTTGGAGTAAGTAGGCCATAAAGACTCCCCTCAGTGCAAAGACTGTGAACCCACAGAGACCAACCACAGAGAGAGAGAGAGAGAGAGAGAGAGAGAGAGAGATGCACATTGACACAGAAAATTCCAAACAAATGACATGCCCTTGATGTTGTCATAATTGCTGCTTCTCTGTCTAAGCTCCGAACCAGGAAGAGCTTCAATGAAAACTCTAAAACCCAACAAAACAAAAGGTGTGGCATGAGCCAATCCTCAATCACTAACATCACCCTCAAACACAACAGAGAACAAGAACAAAAGCAGCACATAACCTAACCCAAGCTGGGCCTGGCCGGCTGGATGCTTCACAAAGGTGAGGCAACAACACTGTGAGTTACATGAAATCAAAAATTTCTGTCAATGATCAACTTGGCATAATTCCATTATGCATTTTACAATGATGTAGTTCAAGAAAATGTGAGTGATGTGTCCCTTATGTTTGAGCCCTGTATAGTTAGGATGATTTAAAGGGTTAGTTTACCCAAAAATGACATTTCTGTCATTAATTACTCACCCTCATGTCTTTCCAAACCCGTAAGACCTTCGTTCATCTTCAGAACACAAATTAAGATATTTTTGATGAAATCCAAATCGTTAAAATAGTCAATGTGAATACAGTGGTTCAACCTTAATGTTATGAACTGTGGTTCAGAGACCTCTTGGATTACATCAAAAATATCTTAATTTGTGTTCTGAAGATGAACAAAGGTCTTACAGGTTTGGAACAACATGAGGGTGAGTAATTAATAACAGAAATTTCATTTTTGGGTGAACTAACCCTTTAAAGCCTGTTCACACCAAGCCAAATAACTATGAAGATAACTATAACGGTAACTACAGTTGTGTCCACACCAGCTGATGATAACTTTCTGTTTCTGCAGTTATGTCATCTGCCAATTTACATAATTGTTTTTAAGGAGGGTTCATGCAACAGAATCATGCAACAGAATGGAACAGAAAAGTTGAACATTATATTGTGAAACAGAGCTTAGGGTGCAAGACTTTAAAGGTGCTCTAAGCGATCCTGGGTGGAGTAACTTTCTGTTGACGTTCGAAGTGTTGTCAAACAAAACAGAGACTAGCTAGACCCTCCCTCCTGCTCCTCCCCTCCGTGCTTCCTGAAACAGTCATGAACGCGCATTTAAAATGTAAGTAGCTTGCGTATTGACGCTGCTTGTCGGTAATTGGCCGGGGCACTGTTTATTGTTTCATGGTCCAGGCTGCACCAGTTTGTTTTTGTTGCCGTTTTTGGAGCTTGTGGCGACTACAGAGACCGCGTTTTTTTATAGTGAGGAGATGTTTGCTGTATGTGACAAAAAATGTTTTGGCCTAAAAACGCGTGACATCGCTTAGAGCACCTTTAACATCACAAAACTAGTCATCATAGTACACAAATATCTATACATAACGACAGGAAAGTCAGCCATTTTCTTTACTTTTTTTAAAGTACAAAAGTGCTGCTTTGGCAGTAGTAGTGATGCTTATCAGAGAGAGTTTACTGTGAAGACAATCTAACACAACTACTGTAGCTGTCAGCATGCTAAAATCCTCGCAGAGAAAATAGTGTCTCTAAATTCATCTTCATTATCATTACCGCTAAAAGAATAAAGCTAAAACTAAAATTTGAAGAAGAAAAAAAACTGGAACCATCCTTACTTTAGATGCATTATGGATCTAAATCTTGTTTGATAGACCTAGTTTACAGCACTACTGTGTAGAGGAAGTGAAACAGATCATTGGTGCTTTTTGGGTTTCCTGTTTTGAGATTGGTTTTAACTGTGAATAGCAGCATGTTATGTAACAAGTCAAACAAATCTCAAGTATGGCTTTGTAAAGTTACAAATATGATTATATCAGTTCTATAAATACAAATCCTAACTTTGTAAATAGATTTCTTGACAGTAATGAGATGGCAAAAAACAAATACATCAAACGTCACCTTTTAGCAAAATGCACGTGCCAAAATAGTTTTTTGAAAGGGAGAATAAACAGGTTTCCTAATGTTTGCAGTTTCACATTCCCTTCAGGATTCACTGATAAATCTAAGAGATCTATATAAGATCTCACTAAATCCTAGACTTAACTCCAAACAGAACACATGACTCTTTTTCCACCATAAATCACCTGACCTCCTTCAGCAAGTTCTTTACTGCTGTTTACATTTGGTTATAAATTAAAGTCACAATGTGAGCATAAAGGCTGTCTTTGACATTTCACATTTTCTGTATTATTTGCATATAGCATTTTTATACTGTTTTCTATAGTTTTGTTCTCTAAGTTGCCCTTTGAAATGTTTGGTGTTGTTTAAGTGTCCAAATATAGCACAGAATCTCAGACAGTTATAACTTGTTTGAACTGATGTCTAGCAGGAGGTATCTCAGTGAAACTGCATGTGGCATGAACACCTCAATATCCACAAGTTTACAAGCTGTGTGTGGAACATCTTAACAGTTTTTTAAGATCAAAACACTCAGTCAGTGACATTCTAGTACAAGAAAAAACAATAAATACAGCACTATGATGACACATCTTGAATTATGCAGTAGTAAAGAATACAGTAAACCTTTGAACAGGTCATAAACACCTAACAACTATGTCTAAAGAAATATCCTTAAAGCGTTTTTTGAACATTTGAATGTGTATTTGCACAGATTTCACAACTAAAAAAACATATTTGTCATTTTCAAGTCATTAAGAACATAAAAAGTGATTTAATAAACACTTTCTTAAATTTTATAAATTCTTATTAAATGATTAATTCACTCAAAATTGAAAGTTCTGTCATTATTAACTTCACCCTCATGTGGTGCCAAAACCCATTTGACTTTTTTTCTTTAGTGGAACACAAAAGAGGATATTAGGCAGAATAAAAATAAATGATGACTGCAGGTGCCTAATATTTCCTTGTGTGCCCCACAAAATAAAGAAAGTGATACAGGTTTTGAATGTATCACTTTCTATACTATACTATAGTATAATGCAATGTAAGTCGCTTTGGATAAAAGCGTCTGCCAAATGCATAAATGTAAATGTAAATGTAAATGAATGAAATGAGGGTGAGTAAATTTGTTTTTGGGTGAATCATCATTTTAAGCCGCTTCTTAAAGACATCACATTTTTTTAATACATGTCTAGTGAGTGAAGACTCATCAGATATTATGTTAAATATAATATATTTACCTTTTTTCCTGTTGAGCCAGTCTTCGAGAGGCAGGATCGCCCAAGGGAAAGGTAGCCCCCAATGACCTCTATCTCTTCTGCAGCAGGGTAGCGCTTTTTAATCAGGGTGCCCAGATGGGCATAAGGGGCTTGTGGCGTGCTCGGAGATTCAGTGACAACCTCCGGGGTTTCAGAAGGGTCA
This sequence comes from Anabarilius grahami, assembly GCA_003731715.1. NCBI lineage: Eukaryota > Metazoa > Chordata > Actinopteri > Cypriniformes > Xenocyprididae > Anabarilius > Anabarilius grahami. The sequence continues at coordinate 614,906 of RJVU01060737.1, forward strand.
GACTGGGCCTCGGGCCTCCGTTTTGGAACAACTGTAAAGGTATTCCCTTTGCGCCTCTGCACTGCAGGGCTCAGGATGGGCGGCATGGGCTCCACGACTACGTCATCAATGTTCGTGATGGGCAGCTTATCAGCTGGAGGTTCCTCCGGAGGTGAGACTGATTTGACAGGTAAGTCAATTGAGGGTGGAGAAGCTGGGGTTGGGGAGGTGGGTGTGGCAGGTGGGGTGTGCTGCGGAGACCCTATTTTGGCTTCTACGGTCACCTTCTCTGTAAGCTTTGGTCCGAAGGGTGTGAAAGGAGTAGGTAAGGGGGTTGGCACAGCGGGCTCTGAAGTTGCCACACCCACCAGGGGTCGTGGGGATGGGGGGGAAAGGACAGGGCTGGACGGGGCGGTGCTGCCAGGTGACGAGATGGCCGCACGACTCTTGGGAATGACGGTGAAGGAATTGCGAGACTGAAGACGCAAGTTGGCGAGCGCACGGGCCTGTAGATCACCGGCCGGAAGGAGAGAAAGATCCGGCCGAGGGGAAGGACGGATCTCAAAGCTGGGCGATAAGGGGGGTGACGTGGGGCTAGGAGTACAGTCGGCACGGGCACGGTGGCTCTCCGGGGAGCATGGCACCTTGGCTTTGGAGGCCCCATCTGTGTTGTCCCAGTCCCGTTCTCTAACAGGCTTGGACGGGGACATCTCAGCGTCCTCCTTGGGATGCACAGTGACACTTCGTCCCCCACTCCCCTCAAAACGTCTACGTGCAGAAGACACTAACTGAGGGGATCCGGAAACAGGCGTACTGCTCCCTGAGTCACAAGGAGAGGCAAGATGATTGACTACGGTAGACTGGGCGTTTTGGAAGACTTTGCTGCGTGGAGAGCCGGGTTGCGGAGACACTGGGCATTTTGGCACCACATCTGGCTTGGGTCTGGAGCTTGGCCTGACAGGAGTAGGGTCCAAGTCCAGGAGGTTTTCTGTGCTACGCGATTTGGGCTGCAACTTGCCATAATTCCTGTCAAATTTCTGTAGCATGCGACTCACCCTCCCTTGCCCCTCTAGCGGAGCGGAAGCCGGTCGTCCCAGCGTGCTGAGGTTTTCCTCGCTTTTACTAAGCGCAGTATCGTAAATTACCACTTCCTTCGCGCGTATCTCCGTAACCGGACTACCTCTTCGATCTAAAAGGTCATTGAGAGAGCTATATCCACTCACCGTGCCGTTCTGCTGCAGTTTCGATGCGTGCTTCAAACCACATCCTTCCGGAAAGTACTCAGGGTCGGATTCAATGATGATGATATTCTCAGCGCGTATAGTCCGTATCCCGGGAACGCTGCCATATAACTCGAGGATGTGCTGAACGGGTCGCGCGGCGTTCTCTTGGCTCTGACGCTTCTTGCGTTCTTTCTCCAGTTTAATGAATGGGTTTTCCTGCAGAGGACCCAAGCTCTCTTGCAGCACCAAGCTCTCTTGCCCTCCGCTGTCTCTTGCTGTTCTCTCCTCCGAGTCGTACGAGTCCGCGGATAGCCAGTGCTCTTTTGTTTTCACCGGTGACAGATCCGGGCTTAAGGTCGCGCGCTTGGCAGCAGTAATGGTATAGTTCCTGCTAGAATGTGAGCTGGTAATATCATCCTTGCTTTTGCTGGCCGTTACCTCGCCGTTAAGTCGAGATGAGACGGACTCGGCACCTGCTCCGGACCCGCCGCCCTTCGCCTTTCTCCGCTCAAGGATCTCGCGTTTCCAGGCCGGCATCCTCGGGCTCTCCTGCCCTGGCTCTTGGCGAAGAACGCGAAGATCCCCGCCCGACATTATGGGAGAAACAGGGTTTATGGGGAAACGTGTGAAATAGAATAATCTCTCGCTGTACCTGCAGCGCCTCTTCTTATTCGTCCTCGTACATCATTGCAGCCGCAACAATGTATCCTGCATGATGATGATGTGCCAGTCTACCGACACGACCCCGCCCTCGGAAAGTGACGTCACCCTTTCGTCTCAGGGTGGACACCTCATTTGGTCATTTTGCCTTGAGGCACACCTTTTGTTTTAACATATGCCCCGCCCACCTACCCTCTACTACTGTGAATATTAAAGCACCCCTGTCAATCAAACATAGCGAGACCCGCCCATTTCATTGCTTTAACCCTTTCCGCATTATTTCGGAATTTACGTTATGAATGGACAAAACTGCAAACTGTTTGGAGCAATACAATACGAAAGATAACTTGAGTAAGTGAAAAATAAAATAATTCCTTGTGTACACTTGGTAAATAAAACTAGTTTTGATTATAATAAATGATCTATTATCTATTTATTACAAATAATATCTAAACTGCGAAGAATTATAGGCCTATATGCTGTTTTTCGAAGGAAATATAATAAGCAATTCATTTTTTAAATATTGTAAAGCTGAACTTATTGAAAGTTCAGTGATTAGTTATATGACTATAGTTACATTACTAGTTTTTTTTTATAATTTAGTTATATTACTAAATTAACAAACATTTTAAAACTCTATAATAATAATAATACTTTTGGATCAAAAACGTTATGTTTGTTTGATTAATTAAATCTAATAAAAAGTACGGCAATGTCATGTGATGACGTGGTACAACTACCGTCCACGTCATAATCCACTTTTAAGATTAAATGGAACATAAATAAAGATTATAGCAAGACATCATAAGTACAGCGCGTCAAGCTATTTATAGACCAGTTTATCCAAATATATGGCTGTAGCCTATTATGCACCTAGGCTGTGAATTTAGATGACCTCAAAATCATTATGAAGACAGGAAGAGAGGACAGGAAAACATGTTCATTTAAGATGTGGGTGTGCGACCTTTAATACAATTATTGCCATTTACAGCCACAATGGGTTGCAATAAGCACTGCATGTCCAGTTTGGCAATTCATTTAAAAAAAATGCCTAAACATATGTTCAAGGAAATATTTGATGCATAATAAGTGCATAAAAGTGCAAAGACCAAGAATGACATGACTTATTTAACACAGCCCTTGCTAACAGGACATAAATAGAAATGCTTTCTGTGCCTCTATTATATATAACCTAAACGGTAAAGGACATCTAATGCAAAATAAATAAATAAACTACTGTTACTTCTACAGTTTAATTAGACAAAAGAGAAATTGTGATGTTACAGTGCCATCTAGTGATTATTATATGACATGTATTTTAATGCATCAACTCTGTTTTCTTTTCTTTCCCAACATAAATATCAAACAAAAACAAAAAAAAGTTAATAAATCTTTCAAAAATAACTCAAACTTTTTCGGGTCACTTAATGACAAAAATGTATGTCACTTCAAGGCATGGTCATAAACTAAGGAGGAATATCAAGGGAACAGTGTGTGTTTGAATGTTGATGGTTTATTTACAATTGTACAAACAACAATAAAAGGTAATAACACAGATAAAGCAACATTTACAGTATTCAGAGAAAATCCAAACCAAATCTCTCATAGCACTTAAGGACAATAATAATCAAAAATTGCACATTATTTTAAGCATTGTTTAAAATGACATCTTTACATGCTTGAGCCAGAAATTCAGTTGAATACATAAAAAAAAAGAAGAAAAAAAAAAAAAAAAGGTCACAATGATTTTGCAGTTCACAATGATTCATTCCTCCTGGTTTGAATGACACCTGCAGGAGTCCATTTCATTCACATAAGTCCATTGGCATGTGTGCAGACCATTTGTCCTTTAATTGACACGACAAGCACGAATCATGAGCAGCTGCAGAAGGATGAAAAGCGGGGAAACAATAAGCCCGAACCACAAATCACGTGCCTGATCCTGTTCAGCCAATTTCTGGCATAGCAGCACCTCACACACCAGCTTGAGGCTGAGCACGGTCAGCACCCACAGCAAGCGCAACACTGCCAGCCGCTTCTCTCCTTCTTGATAGAGGCGGATGGATACAATGGCAGTGAAGTAAGTGCTGAGGCCATCAGCAGCGAATAAGGGTGAGAAGACAAGCCACCAGCTCATCTCAAGAGTCTGCTTGTCCACGTCCATGTGCAGGGCAACCAGTACGCTGAAGACCAGCAGCGCACCCAAGTGGAGGAACAGCTCGAATGTGGCAAAGCCCAGCCATTGCACCAGCTCTCGCAGAGAGAACAGCATTATTAATGGGGTAACACTGAGCGTTGTTTACTTGGGAGACTAAGGTCAAACACTAGCCTAAGAAATTGGAAGTGAAGCGAAGCATTAAAATAAGTTAATGGATATTCAAGTCTATGAAGAATTCTCCACTTAAGAGTGTTTCACTATTTTGGCAGCATCATGCTTCTTTTGAGATGGATCAGGTCCACCTTCTGACTTCTGATTCATTTGACTGCTCTTTCAGAACCTGAAGAAAGAAAAAATAAAAAGGGGAAAAGACTTTATTTCAAGTTTCTAATTGTATGGAAAACACTGGTACCATGATATACAGATAGAATCAAATAGCTATTCTAATGTGAATAATGGTAGTGAATTATTATTATTATTATTATATTAGCTTACCATGGTATTTGCATTGGATTTACCACCATGTCCAAAAACATGGTTGACTGTATTCTGTGGCTATATGAATAACATTTAAATCATCAATACAACCTTCAATAAAGATTATTTAACCATCCTTAACATCATAGCTTCTGTATTCTAAATATACATTATAATCTAGGTTAACAATGTGCAGATAAACATGTTATTAGTAAATTAACGTCCATCATTTTGCGGAATTTAATTTGTAAGTATAAACAGGCGAGCTGTCAGTTAGCATATGATGACGAGTACTAAATGTGTTAATGATATATTGAAAAAACCTTTTACCTTACATGTATCGCTCGCAGTGATGGTTGAAGGCAAACAAATAATGATAACCTACATTTTTAAATTGTCGTTAATGAGCGGATGGGTTGACAGCGGTGGATAAGCAGCTGTAATGAACACAAGCTAGCTGAGATGAGCTATTTACCTTCCAATAGGAGCCAGGGGAAACATCGCGAGATTTCACATACGAACCACAAGAAATATCGCGAAACCCTTGAAACTAGATATTTTCTACGGAGGCCGAGAGGCAGCAAGACTAATGAAATCACAGAAAAATGGGATAAGCGCCAGAATGACAACTAGCATGAAGGGGAGAGTTAGTACAACGGGCGGGGCTTATACAGGCCCCAGTCTCTTCAGCACTTACTATAAGCATACATTTTCCTATTTTAACTCCGTATTTTCTATTGTATGGCTGAATGGTTTGTAAGAAGCGTTATTCAAGTTATTCAAGTTACCGCTAAAATAAAACGTAGTCAGCGCTATCAAGTGATACCTGTTACTTTTCTTTGCGCTGTTTAGGATGGATCAATCACAGTCGTTTGTGATTAAATGATAAGTTTCAGAAATTTTGTAAAGCTTACAGGAACATATTTACTTTTATATCTCATGTACAAGAGCCTGGTATTTATATATTTACAAGATTATACTTCTTATAGTGCTGATGCCCACAGTAAGACAAAAACGTACTGAAATTTGTTTGTGGCTAAATGGAGAATTTGCCATTCTGAGCCACAAAGCGCCACCTAGAGGAAGATAAGTTTTGTCTAACAGGAAATAGTTGACAGATAGCAACATTTTCCTCTCAGAATGAAAAGCACACATACATGCCGTTTGAGGTTGAAGGAGCAACACTTCAGTTAGCAAGATCTGGGTTATTTACTGTTTCCCATCCTAAATACAAAGTAAGTTAATCTCAATTGTATATACTGACATGCTTTCTGATATTTATGAAATGCTTGAATTGTTACGCCTTTTGAAAGTTTGAAGTCTCCGTAACATTTACATTATACAGTATTATTAAGTATTAAGTACGGTCACTATTAGCTTCTAAAACCTGTCAAAATGTTACCAGCATTAGCTGTGAACATCTGCCTCTCAGATGTTTACCAGATTTGAGAGTGTGTAATGTAAGGACTGCTTTTGAAAGTTTTTCATTTCATTAAATCTCAAAGTGTCTTGTCCGCCAGTATTTCTGCATGCCTGCTTCAGATGTATGGCAGGCAGGAATGTGCCAGAATCACTCATTGCTCATTCGTTTAGAAGATTTATTTTCATAAAATCAGTGGACAGAATAACATAATTACCCCCAAGTTCCCAACCACTCAGGATGTGTTCATTCAATTGAGATCATTTTTTAAATGTTTTTTTCTTTAAAAAAAAAAAAATTGAAATAATTTTCATTATGATTATCATTTTTATTTGTAATAATGTAAATGTCAAATAAAATGCTAAATGATTTGTTTTATATTTTAATAATTGAATAATAATTTGTAATAATTAATAATTAAATTAATAATAATTAACTAATTTAAACATTTTTATAATGATTTTTAATAAGGTAAGATGTTAAATGTAGTAGGTTTACAGGTGAACAACACTATATTCAAATTCACATATATTATCTGATATCAAGCCTTAATATGTCCTCTAATGCAGTCTCGCTTTTCAGGAGAATTTATTTTATTTATTCATTTATTTTTAATTTTAAGGATGATTAAATGTGTGTGTGTGGGGGGGTTCTGGGAAACGAGACAACAAAACTAATAATCTTTTTTTTTTCTTCTGCAGTGTATGTAACTATGATTCATAATTTTGCAGTTACATCACATGTGGAACAGATTGTGTAAGTGTTTGTCTTCCATTTGAATCTACAGCACGATGACACAGCCGGCAGACTCTATTCTACACAGCGGTTACTTTCACCCCACTCTCCGATACTGGCAGACCTGTGCTACAGACCTTAGACCAGATAACCTCATATATCCTATCTTCATTACGTAATGTCTTCCCCCTCATATTTATTTGTTGATGGTATATAGGTTCAGGAGTTAAAGGCTTGTTTAAAGGTACTATTGTCCATTTGTTTGATTGAAGACAAATAGTTATGTCTCTCTCCAACTGATTTTAACAGTGACTGTCCTGATGCAGTGGAACCAATTGCAAGTCTACCTGGTCAAGCGAGGTATCATCCTTTACTGTCAAACACTCTTTTTTTTTATTTTATCCTCTCATCTTAACTGTTACAAAAGTAACAAGTATCATTGAATTGTCATTGGATTAAGGAATATAATGGATTATTAATGGAATTTAACATGAAGTTAGACTGTTATGATCAATTTTAAACATTTAAAGGAAAACTAGCACTTGACATTAATGATGTTCCTAATAGTGTGTTGTTGTTGTTTTTAAACAAAGTGTAAAGTCTTTAACTTTCAGAAAGTGTTTATCTTACTCAGGACCTCAACCCTGTTATAAAAGTTTGGGACAAGGATGAATACTATTTAAAACCCTGAAAAAATGTGTACAGTTTAGCCTGAATTAAGATGTCATTCAATAGGGGTACCTAGTTTGGGACCAGAGGTTGATTTGTAGTTGCCTATTTTATTATTAATTAATATATTAATTTTTATATTAGTTTAATCAATTTAGTTATCTTTGATGTTTTGCATAAGACTTGCATAAGAGACTCTAGAATGACAATGGGCAAAAAAAATTGAAATATACAATATGTGTATAGTTGATATAACAAAGATGGAGTTTGCATGTAAAGTTTGGGCTGGTGGTCTGAGATAAGATTCATGCAGGGTGGAGCTGGAGGTAGCCAACAAAGAACAAAGATAAGCAAAGGATCCGTTTATTCTGGGTGGTTAAGTCTTCTTGTTGCTTTTGTAGTCAAAGTGAGGTCTGGTTACATAGTAATGTAATATAGACTGCATTTAAAAATGAATACTATAATGCTGGTTGCTGCTT